>JAXGGA010006963.1:0-65917 GCA_038373865.1 Uloborus plumipes
TATTTGTTTTTGATCTTTAATTTGTAGGAGTAATTCGCCACTGCGTAACTTTTTAACAGATTCGAATTCACCTATAAGATGTATTAAAGATTTATTAATGATGAATGGGGATACTGCAGTAAAATTGAACTTAGGATCAGTGCGTTTTATAATAAAAAATTTAGCATTTCTATTTATAACAATCTGACGCTCCCCACTAGGGGGAGAAGAGTTTGTTTCTTGGTTATCCATAAACGGACCGGAGAACTGGGGGGAAAAGTGGGGTCGAGCCCCTGCGTAGCCCCCCTACACAGGGGTAAGGCTGCATACGACAGGGTTCGCCGGCTAGCCCTGAAGCCTCCCGTTAGCGATACCGCTTGGCCCCGGTACCACGCAGCCATCGGCACGGTCGCCACACCTTGGCTTGGGTTCGTTCCGAAATTTGGTAAGTGTGATGAGGGAAGGAGGGAGAAAAAATCCCTACCCGCCGAACTTCGGTTTGAGCAACTGGGGGTCACTACTCCGCCAAGAGCTCGCCCCGAACACACCACACCGCAAGCCCCCCCACCACGGCAAGGTAAACGGACAACGGGGGGGAAACGCTTTTGGAGTCACTCCTTACGACACTTCCGGTAGCCCTGAACGCTCGGAGTGACTCCGGACGGAGGTCTGAACGCACCCTTTGAAACGCAACAGAATACAAAGTTAGCGTACTGACGTCACAGTTCGCGAAAGGCGCCGAGCCCCAAGTGTTGATATTGGGAGAAATGCGAGTGTAGTTCCGAGATCCATGTGAATCGTTATTTAATTAAATTGTTTTAGACTTACCATGGCTAATGAGAAAAAGCCTTACCATAATATTGCATCGTGCCTCAGTGTATAAGTACATCAGTTAAGTGTAAAGAAAAGCTTTTCTTTCGTATTCCCAAAGGCGAAGGAATCCGTAAAAAATGGATTAAAGTGATAAAAAGGGACGAAAAGCTGAACTCCAAACTTTCGAATAAATCTTCTTTACGGTGCTGTGAAAATCATTTTTCGGTAAATACAAATTTTAGCCACTATTTTCATTTCATTTGCACAGTATTTGATTTATAATGGAATATTTAAAGGCATCGTTCAGGTGTTTGATTTACTACGATACCTTAGAATAATGTAAACATCAAACAAGTACTATATTATAGGGGCAGACTGGGAACTGTCTTTTTGTTGCTTAGATAACTTATAGAAAAAAATAAATAAATTGTTACCGCTCTAAGTACAATTGGGCCACGAAGTATTAATGTTTTACTTGTATTAAGAGCGATAATTACTTCATTATTTTTAAAATACTCAGTCCGGACAGCCAACTACGAGTTTACAGAGAATCGCCCAGATAACGAGTTGAAAATCGGTGACTTTAAATTCAAAGGTTGGGTTGTGTTTTTTGGCGTAAAAGTCTAATAGGCTATACTGCGCCAAACGATGTTAAATTTGATGGAGCTGCTATTACAGTAGACGGAGGACATCTTTTTCATCGTGTTGTATGGCAACGCGCCGTGACATTCAGTTATTTGTGAACAATATACGAAATACGTTCTTGCTCACTTTGGAAAGTGCATTATAGTATTTGATGGATATGACCAACAGTTCAGTACCAAAGATGAACATATTTGAAGATCTGTGTACTGCACTGGGAACATGGCAACAGCTTTGAGCTTGGATCATACTGCGCAGGAGTGCCGGGCAGCGGCGAGTCTTAAATAGCCACGGCACTAGCGTCGTGCGCGGGTGTTGTTGAAGTAGCGTTCGGTGGTTAGCCGCCTGGAAGAAAGTGCGACTATCGTGAAGCGAGTATCCCAATATGCCGGAGTAACTAATCGTTAACCTAATCTTCACAGCAAATTCACCCCGTGGCTCCAAGGATTAGTGGTGAAAGTGACCCTCATCTACGCTCCGGATGAAATGCTAAGTGCCTGGATAGCGTCTTCGAGGGCTGAAGCACGTCTTCCAGGGCAGAAGCTTTGCTATTCTCCGAAGATTACGTTCCGGCTGGTGTATGCCCCCGGGCGTAAGCGGTGAAGAGTGTGTGCTCATCCACGTTTGCTTGAAAAACCTCGACTGAGCGGTCGAGTAGGTGTTTGAAAGGAGTTTACTAGTGGCGGCTTGTTGACTGTAGTATCTTGTCTACACAATGAAGGACTGAGTGACTATTTTAACTTGTTTTAGTATATTTTATTGATGTTTTACAAGCCTTTTTAGTAGTCTGAATGTCTTATGTATTTTTACCTAGTATTTTAATTATACTGAACTCTTCAATGCTACTTAGATAGATTTTGTAGCCTGAGTATATGTGTTTAAGCGTGTCCATCGAGTTAGTCCTATTGCCATACCCCCCTGAGCAAGAATAAAGCTGGTTCTTTTTATAAAGAAATTTTTGTAGTAATTTTTGAGCCTGGGTTTTTGGGTGATAACCCTTTATGTGCTATTTCCGGTCAGTACATCTGTTTCCACTACACGTATTCATGTAAATGCGGAAAATAACCATTCAAGAGACTCTTTCTCAAGCAGATTTTCTATCTCATAGCGAAAATAAGTGTCAGTTTATCTCTCTTTTGAAATCACATTTGCTGGATGTAGGATGCGAAGTACTACAAGGTAATAGAAATGCAGATTCATTGATTGTATCTACTACTCCGGCCAAAGCAATGCTGCTCCTTTAATCGGAAATGACACAGATTTATTGATATTACTCACAGTTTTAGCTCCTCTTGGCAATAAAATAAACATAATTGCTTTAGGATAAGGGAATGAACAAGATAAACAGTACGGAATTTCCACAATTCAAAACCATATTGGAGACATGAAGGATGTCTTACTTGCAGTCTATGTTTTCACTGGAATCGACACAATTTCTTCAATCTACCGTAAAGGCAAAGTGATGCCCTTCAAGAAAGTTAAAGAAAGCAGAACATCAAGAGAAAAGTGATTTTATGATCCTAATGTGTCTCCAGATGACATTGCGGAGACAGAAGAACTTTTTTTTTTAACCGTGTACGGTTCAATTTCGCTGGATAAGTTACGCTACCAATTGTATGTGAAACAAATAGTAAAGCAACCACTTCATGCCCAGTTCAATCTAGCCTCACTTCCACCAGCAACAGCAAGGGAACATTCAAAACGTGTATAATAGGATGTCCCAAAAAAAACGAAAGTCGGAATTTTGTAACGCATACCCTCTTATTTATTTCCTTTTACATCAAAACAATTGTAAAAAAAGTTTCATGCAATTTGAACAACTTTAACCCGTGCCGACTTGCGTCCGAAAGTGCGAACTAGCCCTTTTTCACTAGGCCAAATCGAAAAAAACTTTTTTCGGAAATTCAAAATTTCATGTTGATAAAACGCTTCCCCTAGATCCCAACATGTCCCAAAAAATCATTTATCCAAATTAAAAAATATTTAGGTACCCCAAACGAGGCTTAAAATTCATAATTTTCTTCAAAAAATAGCTTTTTTTCTATGTATTTTGTAAACAATGAAAGATAAATTTTAAGAAATTATCAAGATGAAAAATATGAAGCATAAAGTATATAATTAGAGCTAAATATAAGTTTTTTTCTCTCATTTTATATTTATTTCTCCCGGAAATTACTCAAAATTAAGGTTTTTTCAAGTTTTAAGTTAAATTTTTCCATTTTAAATACTACATTTTTTTATTATTCATCTGAAAGTATGTTCTTTAGTGATTTTGGAACTTGATATTTTCTTTAAATGTATCTGTAATTTAAAATAAATAAATAGTTAAAATAAATTAATTGAAAAAAAAAAAAACAACTACGACAACAATTTATTTACAACAAGTATTTACTACAATATTACAGTGCAATAAACATTACTAAACATACTATCGTTTTAATGTTTGTTTATTGCCGTCAGAGTATATATTTAGGGGGCTCTTGGACGCACAATAACAAAAATTGTTTTTGCCACTCGCTGTTAATTTCGACTTTCACGTGCGTCTAATTTAATTATGGCTCCTTCATCTAATTCCAACAGTGGAAACGTGAGTACTATTTCAATTCTTATTTAATCGTTAGATTTTGCATTTAATTTGTAACGATTTACAGATGACTTAAAATGAATTCTTTTCTTTTCTCAGATTTTCGATTTTGGCATTAATTCTGATGAATGGGACCGACTTATGGCCGAAATACCAGATGATGTACTCCGTCCCGCAGTTGTTATGCCATCGACACCACCGGGATTTGCTCCAATTGTAAGTATTATTTCAATATTTTTCTCAACTGTAATATGTATATATTCTGTGATAAATATTCATTGTTGTTATTTTTTCTTTTAATAGCCATCGACATCAAACGAGACTTCTTCGACTCCGATGAGTGAACCATTTACATCGAGATCCGCTGAGACGAAAACTGCTCATGAAAGAACATTATTCTGTTTAAAGTATGTGATATAATAATTTTTATTCAAAAATAAATAAATCATGTTTGCTCAACTTAACTTGTGAAAATTATATCATATGCTTTTCTCTTTTGAAAATTCTATCTTTTTCAATTGAATTCAGTTTGTTTTTACTTCTTATGACAATTATATAAGTCTTATGACAATTTTTTTTTTTCATGCATACTTTGTGTCAATTACACTTTGCATTAATCGCGTTAATTATATTTTACACTAATCGTGTTGCATTAATTACATATTGTAATCTGTTTATACTTTGAATTCTGTCAGTTTTTTTTTTTTTTTTTTTTTTTGCATTGATTGCACCTTGTGAGTCTCACGATAATTATTTTTTCATGCATACTTTGTATTAGTTATGCGTTATATTAAACGCGTTAATTGAACTTCGTGTTTATCATGATACATTTTACATTTTGTGCTGATTGTATTTAACACACTACGCTTTTTTTTTTTTTTTTTTTTTTTTTTTTGTTATACTTCGCATTCGATGTTGACACCATTTAACAACTTACTCGTTGCATAAATTATTTTTACTTTGAATTTATCTGTAATGAAATGTATGAGAGAGAGAATTTTTTTTTTTTTATTTTGGATCGGGGAAAAAAACTGCATAATTGTGTTTTGAGGTTGTGTGGGTTTTTGAAAGAATGTGTTTTCAGACATGAAAATTTTTCATATTGATTGTTTTAATTTATGAAAATTTCAATTTATTTTTACTGCAAAGTTAACTCATTGTACAGTTGATATTTTAATTTTGAGGAAAGGGGAAAATAAATTTTATTTTGTTTTTCGACCAAAGAAAAGTATTAAGTTTCTATTCTTTTCAAATGGGTAAGAAAAACTTTGCTCTTGTGCCTTTTCTTTATCTGGAATCTCTTGTTTGTGTATCTGACTTATACTAGTTGCGAATGGAAACTAAAGCGCGATTCAGATTGCGAGCGAAACGCGCGGGCGAAGCGAACTTTTCCCCGCGAAACCGGTTTTCGGAATGCGTTCCCATGACAACGCGGCGAATATTCGCCTGTCGCGAGCGATCTAGCATGCCAGATATCTTCGCGTGCGAACGGCGAACGAAATTTGGCAACGAGAGCAACAGCCAGTCAGAGGGAAGGCGCCATCTTTGCTCTGTTTTGACCGCGTGGACATCCGATTTCATTGGCTCTAGCGAGATGCGCGCGCTTTATCCTTAGTGGGTGAATACCATCACGTGACTTTCGCCCGCATCTAGTATGAATGATCGGAATTTTTCACCTGCGAGCGAAAAACGCTTCGTTCGCTCGCAATCTGAATCGGCCTTAAGCGAGATTTCGAAAAATTCGCTTTCCCACCCGCTTTGTTCAGAGGAGCAGAAAATTTCTCCTATTGTGTTCTCTCCAACGAAAGGAAAGGGGTGTTCAATGATGCGTAAAATGCTACCCTTTCTCGGAGACTTTTAAAACATGGTTTCTACGGCATTTTAACTGATCAATTGGTAATTTTAAACGAGGAATAATATATGTACAATGAGTGCAAATTTTGCAGTGAATATTTTTTTTTTTGAAATGTTGTGATTTTTTGGAGGGGATAGAAAATTTGATCGATTTTAATGGGTCAAGTGAGTAGATGTTTGTGTTTATGTTGGGATTGTTGTGTTGAGAAATAGTTTTAAGTGGAATCAGGTCGTTATTCAGAGTGTTGGAAATAAGTGGTTGATTGAAATAGGATTATCTCGAATTAGTTTGAAATAAGTTTAATCGAATTGACTCATTATTCAGTATGTTTGAAATAACTTTAAGTCGAATCGGCTCATTAGTCAGAATAGTATAAAATTAGTTTTAATGTTAAGGATGAAGTGTTTTGACTGTTAAGTAGGTCTTATTCTAAAAGAGATTTTTTGTCTCTTTGATAGATGTGTGAGATTTGTCACAAGACATTCTCCAGAAAAGATGCCTTGACACGTCACGCTAACACGCATTCGCAGGCTAAACCGTTTACTTGTTCAGAGTGCGGGAAAGGTTTCACTCGCAACTCAAATCTGGATAGGCACATGAAGACACATGCACCTGCAACTGCTCCCACCATCGAAAAATGCAATGGCTGCGATATGGTATTTACAAGCTTGGACAATTGGAGGAGGCATGAACGTGCAGCTCATGGTAAGCCCATTCACAAGTGCAACCATTGCGAGCAAATGTTTAATCGAAAGTAGAATTTGATGCAACATGTGCGTGTGATGCATACAGCAGGACCCTCAAAGCGCAAGGCAGTCGATCAGGGTTCCGCGCCATCTAAAAAAAAATAGGAAAACAAGGCAAACCGCCTTAGGTGCTTTCACATCTGAGTTCTTGAAACCCACACATCAAAATGCTGAGGATGTGCCTTGAGGAATTAAGGCCAATGATTCTGGATGTTATCACTGAAGAAATTCAGGAAAAGAATGCTCTGAAGTGGCGCATTATTATGAAAGCGTAACTCTCCCGAGGAATTGATAATGGGGAGCGACAAGTCATCACGCATCACTTCGGCAATGTGACGCAAATTGAGCTTGTCGAAGACACCATCCCCGAACATCTGGATGAGGTCTTCTCAAAGGTCGAAAATACATTTGAAGAATTCCTGAAGCTCGGATCGGGGTGGACCCTGGACCACGTTATTCATGTGGAGGTGACGACAGCAAAATATGCCCCATTAGCTGGGTGAAGCTATATCCCACTCACTAAAAAGATGCAGGCAAAAAAAGCGGTTTTAAACATACAAAATGAAACAGACAGCAAATGTTTGATTTGGTGCCTGTTGGCACACAAGATGAAGATTCCCTATGAAAAGCAACCACATCGTGTCTCTCATTATGCACCTCATGAAAACAGTATCAAGGTGGATGGAGTTGAATTTCCCGTTAAACTCACTAAAATTCCTACAGTAGAAAAAATGAATAACATTCGAATTAATGTATTCGGATGTGAGGAAGATGGAGACATTTTTCCTCTATACGTCTCCAAACGGGAGGATGAAGACTGCACCAACTTGTTGCTGATCGCTAATGAAGAGAGACAACATTATTGTCTCATCCGGGACATGTCTCGTCTTGTTGCCGGCTTTTCTAATCATCGTTCAAAATGCTTCATATGTTACCGCTGCCTGCATCGTTTCTCCAGTGACAGGCTGTTGAAGGAACATCACAAGTTCTGCAAGGACTTGAGTCCGCAGAGGGTGAAATTACCCGCAGAGGGGAAGAATGTTCTACAATTTGAGAACATTCATTACCAGCATACAGTTCCCTATGTCATCTATGCAGACTTTGAGTCCATTATCGTCCCGCTACATTCGGCAACACCCACAAACAGCGCATCATTTATGGAAAATGTGGCGCGTCATGAAGCCTGCGGCTACGCCTATGTTATTGTCAGTTCCGATGGAAAAGCTGTGAAGCCAGCCACAGTTTATCGGGGCTCCGACGCTGCCGCTCATTTTGTGGGAAAATTGTTAGAAGAGCGGGCCGAAATTGCAGAGCAAATGATGGATGTGAAGCCCATGTGCCTTTCCCCTCAAGAAGAGCTTAATTTTAAATCTGCATCGTCATGTCATATTTGCCAGAGAACATTGGGAGCAGAGTTCGCGACCATTGCCATATCTCTGGGAAATATCTCGGTGCCGCCCATAATCAGTGCAACCTAAAGTTCCGTTTGCGGAAAATAATCCCCGTAATATTTCATAACTTGAAAAATTACGATGCGCATCATGTCGTAAAAACCTTGAAAGCATTCACAGATTATGAATACGAGGTGATTCCGACAAACATGGAAAAATATATCTCCTTCTCGATTGCGCCTAGAGGGGAGAAACGAGGGAAAAGGTGAAGCTCGTCTTCCTTGTCAGCTATCAGTTCCTACCGACGTCACTGGAGAAATTAGTGAGCAATCTAACTCAGGAGGATTTTCATACGTTGGCCATTTTCATATCGGCAGACAAAATCCACCTCTTATTACGGAAGGAGGTCTATCCATATGAATACATGGATTCAATGAATAGATTTGAGGAAACTGCACTCCCGCCGAAATCGGCATTTTTCAGCAGTTTGATGGACGCACACATCACAGATGAAGATTATTCCCACGCGAGGACAGTTTGGGAAACATTCCAACTGAAGACGCTAGGCGACTATCACGATCTATATGTCATGAGTGACTTCTATCAGCTCTGCGACGTGTTCCAGAATTTCCGCAGGCCGTGCAGATGTTATTATTCGTTTGACCCCCCTCACCTGTTCACTGCACCTGGTTTAGCGTGGCAGGCATGCCTGAAGATGACGCGCCAGCCCCTCGAATTGTTCACGGACATTGACAAGCATCTCTTCATTGAACGTGGCATTCGTGGGGGCATCTCCATCATAGCGAAGAGGTACGCCATCGCAAACAATAAGTATATGCCAAATTACGACCCCTCTTGCCCATCCAAGTATATCATGTATTTGGATGCAAATAACTTATACGGGTGGGCTATGAGTCAGCCACTGCCATATGGCGAGTTTGAGTGGGCAGATGCTGGCCAGGTGACTGAAAATTGGATCATGGCAATTCCTTCAGACAGTGACAGGGGATACATATTGGAGGTGGATTTAATTTATGATGAAAAATTGCATAGGATTCACAACTTATACCCTCTTTGCTCCGAATCAATTAGAATACGAGAAGACATGCTTTCGCCAACAGCCAGCGAAATTTTGAAGAAGTTGTCACCCCAGAAATTTCAAGAGTCGGAAAAGTAGGTGCCCAACTTGAGGAATAAGGAAAATTACATCATCCACTATCGAAACCTCCAACAATATCTCTCGCTCGGTCTCAAGCTCAAAAAAGTCCACAAAGTCCTCTCGTTCAAGCAGAAAGCCTGGCTGAAACCATACATCGAATTTAATACAGAAAAAGAAAAAATGCCTCCAACTCATTTGAGAAGGACTTTTTCAAATTGTTGAATAATTCGGTGTATGGCAAAACAATGGAAAACCTGCGAAATCGGGTGGACATTCAGCTGGTGCACAATGAGCGACGTGCGAAGAAGATGTTTGCTGCACCCAGCTTATATCAAGATTTTTACCAAAGAGTTGGTAGGGGTAGAGAGGGTGAAGACAAATATTCTTCTCAATCGTCCCATCTATGTAGGATTTGCTATTTTGGAACTTAGCAAGTTCCTCATGTATGAGTTCCACTACAACTACATCGTACGGGAATATGGTGAGAGAGCGAAGCTTCTATTAGATACTGACTCCCTTACATATGAAATTGAGACAGAGGATGTGTATATGGATATGAAGAGGAGCCTCCACCTGTTTGACACCTCTGATTATCCCACTGACCATCCTCTATATTCGGTACAAAATAAGAAGATCGGCTGCTTCAAAGATGAGTTCAATGGAAAAGTTATTGAAAAGTTCGTCGGCCTGCGTGCGAAAATGTATTCCATTAAATCAGTCGACGAAAAAAAAAAAAAAAAAACCAGCCAAAGGAGTCGCACGCCAGATCGTGAAGCAAAAAATCAAACATTCCGATTATTTAGAATGTTTGAAAAGTGTGAAGCAGACAAGGGAGGAAGCGATGAAAATGGGAAGCAGCAATCATCTCATCTTTACTCAAACATTGAATAAAATTGCTCTCTCCCAATACGATGACAAAATATCTTTTGTCGGATGGAGTGAATTCCTATGCATATGGCCATCATCTTATTCCGAAAACCTGAGTTAGGTGGATATAAGTAACGAATTGCATATTATTAATGCAAACAAAAAATAAAAACCTTGAAGAAATTCTGGAGAAAAAAAAAAAAAACCCAAGAGAAAATAGTGTGATGATGATGCTTCCAAAGGCAAGAGCTCTTTTTTTTATATTAATTGGCCATTTTTCAAATTTTGCTTAAAAAAATTCAACCTTGGCTCAAAAATTTTATCTTTTTTACTTAACTTTAATTTTTTGGATTTATTTTATTTTTTTAATTTTAAAAGGTACCTGAGTGTATGTTTATGTGTAACCAGTTTTCCTTTTCAGATGGAGATGCCCTCTTCATAGTTAATGCATGAAAATTTAACTTGTTGCATTTTAATAGTTATTGATTTTTTTTTAATTGTGTTGAATGAATGTGAGTGAGATGTTTGTGTGAATGTGTGTGAATGAATGAATTTGCATGAGTGTTAGTGATTGATGATTTCGATGGTTGAGCCGAGGAAGGTGACTGATACCTGGAAATCAATAAACCCCTCGGTCATGACGCCCTGAATGAAATCTCCAGGTGTCAGGATATGATTAGATCAATGAGTGATATATTTTTGAACTCATTATTTATGATCCGACAAAAGTCCTATATGTCTTTTTTCCATGTCTTATTGTATGTCTATGGGCTGTGAATTGGATGTGAGTGTTTGATAACCTCACATATAATGATAATATGCACTAAAATCGTATCTGAGTACCATTTTATTTTTTAGAAAGACAATGTTGCTAAATTTATGGAAAGAGTTTCAATAGATGGCGCCACGAGCATCTAAAATAAACCAAAACATTGGTTGTCATGACAACCAAAAACTAAAACCCTCGCGGCGGCCCTGGGGAGGTGGATGTGGGAGGCGGCGGGGTTGCGAGGGAGGAGGTGTTACCACCTCACCACCTCCTCCTGTTGTAGAACCCCCATTTATCCCCTACTGATCCCATCAAGTCATTACCACACAGCACAATCCAGACAACACCACAAACTGGATCCTATCATGCACACCTGCTCTTTTTAATTTCCTAATTACAAAGCATCACATTTCAGATAGCTCCTCTTCCTACAGGATAGGGGAATATCTTGGCATCCGTAGATGTATAAACTGCCTCCGAATTGGTCACAACACAAAATTTTGCAAATCGGAAACAATCTATTGCATGTATTGCGCTGGTTTTCCCATGCACCTTCATGTAGTTCAAACAAAAACAGATGCATAAACTGCTTTAGGGAAGGAAATGATCCAAACCACACTGCTCTTGACTTCTCATGCACATATTTCAAGAAAAATACAATGCTCATTAGACAAAAAACAAATTATTTATTTAAGCCAAAGACAGACTGGCAGAAAACTGCATTGGAAAATTTCCTCCATACCCACTCCTTTTAATTTTTGGTATTTATTATACTGTATTCTCTTTATTTTATTATTGTTCACACATTTTTGCGTTTTACTCGGATATTTTTGCATGATGTTTTTATCGATTACGGATATAATGATTATGTTCAGACTCTCCCTTTTTATCTTTTCTCTTTTATGGTTATACTTATTGTCATAGTCAAGCCGCGTCATGGATAGTTTTAGGTGTTTACAAATAAATCTAGCATTCTCCAGAGCGGCCAAGCTCCAGCTTACTAAACAAATCGATTCATCCCCTATAGGGGCGATTCTCTATAAACTCGTCATTTTTCGCACGAAATCTGTCCGGGCGTGGTTTTTTGAAATGTTCGTATAATTATAATACTATTGCCCAGAAAATGAATCTATTACTTTGGTTTGAAAGGAGGCCAATTGAAGTTTGTGTTTTTCTGATAAATCATGACAGGGGGTAAGTCTCCGCCTGGTATAACTAGGCAGGGGACTGTGCCAGGTGACTGTATTTTTGCTCTTTGTTGCGTAGTATCTGCAAAACTATTGGAACATAATTAGTTACGAGACTACCTGTAAATTTAGGCCCAAATCGTGGACAAATAACTAATACGTTTTATAACTAAATTAATTGACATTAATAAAATCACTTCACAGAGGACTGTTTTCGCAACGACCCTGATGCATACTTTCATCACAAATGTGGCTCTCAAACTAAGCAAAGTAGCGTTTCAACACCGTTCTCGGCGATTTCGGCAAATTTACACTGATTACTTTAAACTTCATGCCAAAAAGAATTTGCAAAAGTTATAGATTTTTCGTATTACAACTTTGAATTTGTTGCAGAGGACTGTTTGAAAAAACTCCGGATGGAATTTACATGACAATTTTAAGTTTTTGAAATACGTATTTATGAAGTTTACAAATACCTTTGTGCTGTAGATGTACAGAAAATAACAACGTTACGAGAACGTTGTTATTTTCTGTATATATACGTATTTTTACCTTATTTCATAAGAAAAATATAGCTTCATTATTCTATTTTTAGATATTAATTGCCAAATTTATCTAGTGTTAATAGGTTTTTTAAAATACTATCTTTAACAGTTAGACTATGGGATTGGGATAGCCAGGGGACTGTGTTTTCGGCGCTTAGATAATTTTTAGAAAAAAAAAATTAAATTGTTATCACTCCAAATACAATTGGGCCACTAAGTATTAATGTTTTACTTGTATTAAGAGCGATAATTTACACATTATTATTTTTAAAATACTCAACCTTATACTGCCAGAATGCGATCCTAGGGGAAGAAGTGAAGTTTCTTGGAAGGATTTAGTTTCATTTCTAGTTCTTGAAGAGGTGCTTCTGTTGCATCGTGTGTCCTCTACTCGCACCGACGTCGAAAAAATGCCTCGCAAAGCTTTGATTTAGAAAGAAAAAATTGAAGTACTGGAATATCATAAGAGTGAAAAATGTAGTGTGAGAAAATTAGCTAAGCACTTCAAAATTGGAAAAACACAAGCAGCAGATACTTAAGATGGGAAGTTACTAAAAATATGGTGCGAAAATGGAAACAGGAATCAATACAGGATGTCATCTGAAAAGGGAGCTGGATATCAAATTGATAAATGTGTGTTTTGGAAAGATTTTGCCAAGTGCGAAGTAACCAAGTTCCCATTTCAGGACCAATGCTACAGACAAAAGCACTGAAAGCAGTGCAATGTTTAGGAGCGAAGGATTTTAAAGCATCAAATGAGTGGCTGGAAAGATTTCGAAAGATACATTCTATTTCGTTTAATGCTATAAGTGGAGAGTGGAAATAAGTAAAGAAAATGCTGATGTCTAGTTCTTGAAAATGCTTCTGGGGGGGGGGGGAGGAGTTTACAATTCTTAAACATTTTTATATTTTTTTAAAAAAAGAGTATTTATTTCCCATTCCTTTAACATTCATTCAGGAAAACATTTCGAAAAGTAGTTACAAAACAAGTCGTAGGTTTTTATATGCTAATTCATGAAAAATCAAATACTTTAAATGAAAATGCTTTTGCAGTGATAACGGACTAGAATTTCGTCAGAATGAGTGAGGGAAGTTTCTTGAGGAAATGGGATTAAACATGAAAGAACAGTATTGTTTCAAATAGCCAAGGAAAAATAATTCACGAGTAGATGCTCTATAAAGTTGAAAATGATAATAGTAAATTGAATTGAAAAAAGAAAATAAGAACATTTTACAGAAAGAATAATATAGAATTTAAGAAAGAATTTTTTAACTTTAAACCAACTGGGAGTTTTGACGAAGCTGAGGTCAATTTAGTTTTTATTCTTAAAAGTGCAATCAAAGCGAGAAATTGTCTCACTTTGGAAACGTGCAATGAAACATCAAATCCAAATGATGAAAAAACGCAATGTTTAGAACTAAATACCACCACCTGATAAGAATGTAAATGCAATTTATTGTAGGTGAGTCAACACTTAAATGTTTAATTATCAAGGTAAAATTAAGTCATTCAAATGCATATTTTATAATAACTGTTGATTCGACCATGGATGCCATAGCTGCAGTGAAAATCCCTGCCTTTATCCCAGCGAGATATGCCATGCTAGAGAAATGCCAGTGCACTTCTGTTACCATTCTTGTGTACGCTAGTGTTAAAACATGTCTAAAAAGCGTGTTACTTTAACAGGTGTGAAAAGCATCATTGAAAAAATACCCTTTAATTTGCAGAAAAAATGCAATGCAAAAAAGAAGATATCAGGACATAACATGTAGTTTTGCTGACGTATGTACGGATTTGGTTAAAATTTAAAAAAAAAAAAAAAAAACTTTTTTACAGCACAGTGCGCACAAGACTTGAAATATGATGTAAAAATTTTTCTCTCTTCAGTATTGGACATGTGTCCTTGCACATTTCTAGACACCCCCCTCCCCCAAGCAAAAGACATTAACACTTTTATTCATATGAAATAATATCTTCAGTTTTATACTTCAACATTATTTTATTTTTACCTTGTAAGTTATTTTGTTTCAATTAAAAATTCTCATTTTTCAAATTTTATTTTTTCACTCATTCTCTACTGTCAATGCTTTTTAGTGAACATTTATGCTTTGTATTTACAGAGAAACAAGAAAAAGAATGCCAATGATTTTGCAATGAGCTATTAAAAATATGAAATTATATATATATATATATATATAATCATTTAATACATCGTCATTATCTTAACGTCATAATTTCAGGAGTTAATTTAATTGATTTTAAAGAAAATTCTTTGAACATAACATAGTTTACACTGAAATTTTTTTTGAAGATATGTCCTAAAATGGTTTATTTCGTTATTTCTAGCCCTATCATATTCATATTTGGAATCTAAGTCTTTTAAAAAAGTATGTAGGAGGTCATTTTCATAGAAATCAGAAAAAAGGATAATTGTTTTCTGCTTTTTGATTTCCTAACAAGTAACTCTTGGTCACCTTTTAGTTACTTTTTTGTCATTTTTTAGTCACCTTTGTTTCAAAATTTATTTCCGTTTTCAAAGACCATCACTAGTCCTCGCCCTGAATTTGTGCAAACATTTATGCTGACTGTATTTCAATGGCTTAGTAAGTTAAGGAAGATAAAGCTTCAACCTATCTGATGTCTCTTCCAGAGCATGAAGCCCTCAAATATGTATCAGGATATAGAGCTTTCAAAGTGAAAGATAAAGATTGTTCTTCGATGTTTGTCGAAATATGGAGAAATCAGTTCATTACGGACTGACAAGTTTTCGAAAGGAGGTTTGACGAAGCCTACAGAGAAATGGTTGCAAACTATTAATTTTGAAGATATTTTTAAGAATATTTATATAAATAATAGCATCTTTAAATAAAAAAGAGTGACAAGAGAACTAATTGATATTTTAGCACAAAAGTACTTCGATGCCTGTCAAGATGCTATCAAAAGATATATACGAGTCCGGACATTTATCAGAACAAGGTATTTGAACGAATCTGTTGCTTGGGGAAAGCGAAGCTATAACCAAAAGGAATGGATAAAATCAAATGCACGAGGGAAGGAAAGGAGAACACCCGCCCTTCCGCAATCATTCCACCACAACAAATTTAATGGACAGGGGAGCAGGGTAGAACTTTTAATGTAATTATTCTAAATAACATATTCAAAGAAGTTGCATATCCAAAGTGCTCATCCCGAGAGTTTTCAATTACTGACTATTCTGGATATGGATTATGTTTGAATAAGAATTTACAGTACAAATCTTGTGCATTCATAAAAAGCGTTGCATTTTCCAACAAAACTGTTAAGGAAGCAGATGTAAATGCAAGATTTCTGTACAAAATGAGGAAAATTGGAAAAGTTTTCTGCTGCTAATAACTACGCACAACATCAAATTTGCTATGCTGATCCAAGGCTGCCAGTGAAGGCAAGAAGAGAAACTAAGTTGTTTACTTTAAAAAAAAAAAAAAAAAGAAGTAGGAAATGAGAAAAAGATCACTCGGGTACCAAAGGTTCGTGAAACCATTACACACCTACAGGAAGTGTGCCCCGTGTGGGATTCAATGCTCAAAGCATGGGTGAAACAGGCCTAGGTCTAAAAATGCTAAAAAGCGCAAGTTACATACATAAAGCAAGAACAGATCAAATGCATCTTTGAAAAAGGTCTAATGAAAACTTACTCATGACCTTCTATCATATATTGTATAAGATCTTCAAGTAGTTTTAAATATAACTAATAACAAACAATTTCCTTTTACTTTTGGGTTATAAGGACCTATCATTATAGTGCATGATTTCGTCGGAACGACAAGAGTCGTTGTGACAAATGATGACTGTAAAAGTAATTCTAAGAGATAGTTTTAAAAATTAAATATTCACTATTGGTTAGGACAGTGCACATTGCTGGAAAGTATATCATTATAATAGAGAGTCGGATTGTTTTGTGCAATCTTAATAATTAAATAAAGAGAAGGTCTGTAAAAAACAGAGTAAGTCAACAATATAATTTATTTTAAAAACAAAAAATAAAACAAATTACAAATATGTACAATTCATAACACAAATATTTCAGTTTGATAATGAGATTCATTTTACATATTCACACATTGGCATGGCTAGTTCTCCTACGCATAGCAGCCCTCAGTCCGTATCCTAAGTGATAGTGAGAACTGCGAGCCGTAATGAGGCACGATGCTAAACACATTCTAACTATGGACTGGGCTCCACCAGGAAGCTGGACAAGAATCGTTGCAACGGCTCCGTAGTTATCGGACATAGGCTCGACCGCTAGAGGCCGGAGGCTCAATTTTTCCTCTAGATGCTTGGGGGAATCCCTACCTTGTACTTTCATATGCTTCATCTTCTTGCGGTAATTGCAGGGCGAATAAAGAAAGAAGTCCGAGTCATCGGGTTCATCGTCAATGATGGTAACGATGCTCGCAAATGGGCGGCTGGCCATGTGCTTCATTTCAGCAGCATGAAGACGTCTCGCTCTGCGAACGTCAAACGCTTGTTTTACTTTCCAGACAACCACACAGACGGCTAAAAACAAGAAAAAACAGGAGAAAAATACAGAAAAGAAGACAAACAAATCAATCCTTGTCTGATCTTGTCTGAAAAATAAACTTCCATAGGTTTCCTCCTTTGCCCCACGTAATATCATATAAAAACGTGTTGTGCGCAAATCATGAACCTCTTGTGGTATAGTGACTACAAGTCTATTTTCAAGATTTCTGACTAGCAAAAAGTCTTCACATTTTTTCACATCAATGTAGGTTGTAAGACCCTGTGCATCACCTATTTTTGGTCGGAGACTATGAGCAGGCACTGAGTCTGTAAAGTTGGAAGACTCTTTATTAGCATCTTCACTAGTTTCTCTCTTTCTTCTCATGGTAGACTGAATCTCATTAGCAAGGTCATAGTTATTTAAATCAATTCCGTATTTTTCGTCGACATATATGCGATGCAAAGCTGTAGCTTTTTCTACCTCAACAATAAAAGCATCTTCTTTAGCAGACAAAAAGAAATCAATCCCTCCATTAGTTACGTCAACAACAATTCGGATGTCAACATTCATGTACCTTGGCTGAACTGCAAAAAATACTGTATGTCCTTCAAACAATCCATTAGGCTTTCGATTGCATTCATCTGCAAAAGACAAAATTCATATTTAAACATAACTGCAGGTGAAAAAGGTCCACTACATTTAGTATAATATTAAATAAAAGTATTTTCTTCACAATCGGTTTCATCTAAGGAAAGAAAACAACAGATTTTAAAGGGAGAACCTTAATTTATTATGTTCATACCATGATGGTGTCCATGGTGATTGGGTTGAAGTTACTCAATGTTTTGGCTGAACGTTCTTAAGTTCGGGGTTGTTGGAGTCCAGAGCACTGAATTCCGACATTGATTGGTAGCGATAGAGTCAACCATAACGTTCCACCGATAAGCGTTCTTCATCATGCTATGTTGGAGTATCCACCCGGTTTCTTTCTGGTTATTCGGAGGCTAACTCTACTAAATTCCGGTTTTCGACTTCGAACGTATTTGCTGGGACTTGCGGTACTTACCCTTCGTTGTGGATGGAAAGTTCATTGAAGAATCTTCCTTGTGCCCGCGTCTCAAGTTAAGCCTAATCTGAATGAAATATCCTGCTGGAATCTTAGTTTGTGCTGTAGAGGGCGACGCCATATTCTATGACAGCGACGGACATTCCGTGGACAAGCTGAAACCGGTGGATTCCAGTTTCTGAGATGGTATCAATTTTTTGTTTAGGGAATTTGATGTGAGGACTTCAACTAATGTTTCTGTGATATTTTAATACTTGTTCACTATTGGGGGGGGATTTTGTTACTTTGAAATTTTTTGGGACATGTTTTCTTTTTCTTGTTGACTTGCTTTTCTGTTGTAGCCTCAGCTAATAACACTACAACCATGAAGTTAGAAAGTCTTAAAGTTCAAACGGAACTGCAAACACTTCAAACATAGTTGATCTGGCGGACCAAGATTGCCTAAAAACTGCCTTCTGACTTGGAAATCAAGTTTATGGAATTCCAGAGGTAGGTCATCCGTAAGAAACAGGAAATTTCATTTGAACTTTCCCAAATATGGAAAATGGATCACACACCCATGTGTTTCGATCTGCCTGGAAATAGGACTGTTAAAGAAGGTGCAAAACAATAGGACATGAAAAGACGAATTTTACTGTAGTGCTCGTGTTGTGCTGATGGGAGAAAGTTACTGCCTCTCATCATTTTCAAAAGAAAAACTTAGCCAAAAAAACGCAGTGTTTCCTATTGGCGTGATGGTTTGGGCCCAAGAAAAAGGTTGGAGGAATGAAATTGGAACAGTCGACTGACTTCAAACTGTCTGTGATTGAAGGCCAGGTGCCTTGCACAAGAAGGAAACCCTCTAAGTGTGGGATATGAACTACCTTATAGAATCCGGCAAAGAGGTCGATATCTAAGCAAGCAGACTCAAGATTATTATCCAACAACTAGAGGACTAGGGAAAACCGATTCCACCATACTACAAGTCTTTCCAGTTGATCCGTTATTTGACTTCTGAATTTGGGCAAATTGTACAATCTATTTATAGATGGAAAGATGAAGAATTCAGTTTTGATAAGATTTCGAGCGAGTTACTTGTAGCAGAATTTCGTTTAAAACTGGTTCAAAAACATTCTGAATCGTCTGTGTTTCACATGAGTTCTATTAAAAGGTCTAAAAGTAGAATAAAATGTGATTTCTGAGGAAAAATTGGTCACACAGCAGCAAAATGTTTTAAAAGAAGGAAACAAGAGTCAAACTTTGTGTGCAGTATAAAAGTCTGCATAACAAGTGACGAATTCTTGGTTTGTGGATTGTGCAGCGGCTCATCATTGCTGTCAAGATCGGTATCTGTTCGTCTATTATACACCTAATAACAGTTCCAGCCTGACTACAGCCATAAAAGGAACAAGCACAGAGGACGATTTAGTATTCAGTGAAAATGATGCCGAGAGCGATTTGGACACCATCCCTGAAGCCGCCAATGTTTACGATAACGCAGTGATGACAGAAGATGACTTTTGTAATTTTTCTTGGGGCATCACTCAGAATCCGAATTTGAAGGTTTTGAAGTGCTGTATATTTTCAATTTCTTTTTCATTTGTGAATAATGCGCTTTTATTTTTGAATTTATTTGAAAATATTTCGCAATTTATTTTCGGGAGAAATGGGAAGGGTCAACTTACATGCCAGATCTACCTATACTGCCGTGCTTAAGCACAAAAGTCGTATATACACTTTTTAACAAAATTGAGTTATAGCCACCAGGTGGCTCTTTGTGACATATTTTACATAAATACAAAATTATATGGTCATTTGAGAACAGGAAATATTTTTTAAAAAATTCTGAAAAAGTTTCATCTGAATCAAATACATGGTGGTGCATAGCTTTAAAGATATTTCAGTTTGAACTCAACTGCAGATACCACTTTTGCGCTTAACACGGCAGTATACAAGTGTATATACAGTAAATCAACAAAAAATATACATATTCATTTTACCTTGAGTTGTTGGATCAAAACAATATTCTTTATCTAGAAACATATGACGATAGCATTGATGTCCATGGGTTGGGGCACCAAGAAAGTATTCTTTGCATTTAGAGCACTAGAAAAAAAAATTATGCATGAGTGTTTAACTACTTAAATGAACATTAAATTTGCAGAAGATTAAAATATCCAAATGCAGGGATTACATTAACTGAAAAACAACCATCAATTTTAAAAATTATTGAAAAAAATAATCTGCATGAAAATTATTACAAACTCCTCAAGTCAAGACTGCAAAACGAACCTACATTTTCCAGTCTATCAAAAAATTAAACAAACTACTGCTTCCATGTTATGGCAATGCCTCCCAATGATAATATGTATTACACCAACTCAGCTGGTATTTGAGATTAAAGTCACTTCCATTTTTGTCATAAAATAAAATTTTACTTGGGACAAGCTGAATCTCTTCTCTTTTTTAAAAAAGAAAACTTTATTTTTTAAAAAAAAGAGCAAAGAATATTTGAAGCATAAATTGAAAATAATTAAGGGTTAAACATTAACACTCATTCATGAACTATGAAAGTTTTGATATGTAAGAAAGAACAAACCTGCAACTGCCAACATGGTGTCATGTGAACAAGGTTTTTCATATTCTTTTGTGAACATTGCCGGTCATTTTCTGTGTTGTTTTGGCAATTGCAATTTTCTCCATTGATCGGATTGCAAGAGTCCCCATGTCCATGACATTCACACCTACAAGACAATTTGAGACGTAAGGTAATAGAGCATTTTTATAAACATTTTAAATACTCTGAAACACCAAATCAGTCTTTTTCAACATCACAAACTTCTTCAGATTAAATTATAGATATCTACAATAACTAGTTAGAATTGACGCTTCTTTAAATTCCTAAGTAATGTTATTAATATTTTACCACGAAAACAATAAGATTTAGTGTAAATGATTTGCTCTTAAATCCATTGCTACTGTTTTTCTCCCCCCCCCCCTTAAGTTTACAAAATGCCATACACTACAATTTGAAAATACAGAAATAGCTCCTCGCTTTAAATCTCAAAACTAAAAGATCCATCTTTTGTTCTCATAGCATCATTAAAAATTATTTAAAACATAACACGAGTGAGTACCACATTTAAATATCGGTATTTTCCAACAAAGATCACGATTAACAATGAATTATCAATTTCAGGCTCATCTATTTCATTTTAGCATGAAATAAGTTAAACATTATACAATACCGGGCAACGGCAGGTAATAAGCCAGTAAATAAATAAACAAAATTTTTAACAGAAGAGGTGAATAAATATATATTATTCGTTAAATTAATTTTAATGATGTTAAAGGAAATTTTTAGACAATGATAAGTTTAAACTTCTATAAACCAGTCTGTTCTCAATAAGCATTCCAAAGTAAGTAAATTGAAAAGTTTCACTTACGGCCTACAGCCATCTTCAAGATCTTCTCCTGCTTTGAAATACCCAATAATACACTGATCACATCGCTTCCCTTCAGTATTGTTTTTGCAATCAATACATATAGCATCATCTAATGGGCCTTCAATAGTTTTTTCAAGAATTTCATTTATCTATACAACAGAACATAAAAGTTAAAACATAATACAGCAACTATATTTAATATCAAAAAATAATTTTTACCACAAATCAATTTATTGATTTTAAAATACAATGATAATTTTGATAATGTATATCAACTTAACTTGGAACAATGTACAATTCAGATTGAAAGAACTAAAATCAGCAATATAGATAAGTTTTTGAAAAAAAGATTTCCTTTGTTATTTTTTTTTTTTTTGTATAGTTACCAAAATAACTATTGCATTTTCCCCAATAACACAAATAAGAGATTTCAGAAACAATTGATGTTGTAGATTATATATTAAAGAAAATTCTAAATGATTTTGATGAGTTTTTCTTTTCAAAACATAACCCTGTTACTCTCTCAACAATCTATTTTAGACTGGTAGATTGCTCAAAATGAATGTTAATCTGAATGCATGATTAAATTTTTTCAAAAACACACACTATTTGGCCTTAAGAGTTAAACAGCAGGTATCCCAGTCAGGGCAAAAGTTTCACTCCTATAACAAACTACTGTACCACTCAGAAAGCTTCAAAATTACTACTTTAAAGATAAAGCAACAGTTGAAATGGACTCATTTTTTAATCCTACCAAATTTCACAGAAAAAAACATTTTAGCAAGGACGCAAAATGCAAATTAGAGACTTTTTATTCACTCCTGCATTAAAAACAAAAGATTAAAACTATCAAAAAATTTTATCTATGGTGTCTTTGTTGATTGATCCTCCTAATTTTTTTACACAGGTAATATTAAATAATTACTAACTTACTAAACTCTGATTGAAAACTTGATTAAGTGTAACATTTGCCATGTCTGAGCTAAAGCATATTCCACTATGGGTATAGCAGTAGTCATTACAGGAAACGCATTTCCCACCGTTGGCAGGATTTCCAACAAAAAGAGGTTTGCACTTTTCACAGAGCTTTCCCTAAAAAACAAGAAAGGAGATTTTTTGAATTTTACGACACTATGAAAATGACATGAACTTACTGGCCAGAATTCAATTTACATTTCCAGTAAATAAAAGGTTAAAATGTATGCTACGAGTAAAAATGTATGAAACAACATGAATCAGGGCTTTATCTAAATTGAGAAAATCAAGCATGGCCTTTTTCGCTTTTATGCTCCAATATAATAAGAACAAAAACCATGCACAATCTGAGAGAGAAGGCAAGCATGGTGATATCTAAATCTTTTATAAATTGTAGCCAAAATGCTATTAAATTCAATAATATATAGTCTTAATGGGCATAAAATCTCCCTAATAAATGCATTATTAACAATGAAAAAAAAACTTTCTTTTAACATGAATTACAATTCTAAATTTTTCCCTTTAAATAAAAAAAATGTTACCTACTATGAATTTATTTCAAGATGTCAAGGCCGAAGTTTGAATTTAGCTTTTAACAGGATGTGAAATATATAGAGGCAGTTAGAAAGATAGTAAACAGATTCACCATTTATTAACCTTTAGAATTTTGTTCAAGCCTTTTCTCAAATTTTAGCTTTTTCGCTAAAAAACTTTGAAACTCAGCTTAAACCCTGACATGAATGGATAGATAACATAAGGATTTGACAAAACGGACAATTCTGTCTTTTAAAAAAAGTCTTACGTAAAAGGTAAATTTTAATATATCAAGTAATATTTCTATTCTTTTCAATACTTACAAATGTGTTGTTCTTGCATTCTAAGCATACATCTAGTTTTTCTGGACCAGGACAATTGCTGTGACCATTGCATTTACATGTTATGGAACAGTTTTTTCCGACATAGCCAAAGTTACACAAACAAACATCAGGTTCAATACACGTTCCATTGACACATCCTTGTTTACAAGTAGGTAAACAATGGTTTCTACAAGGTAAATGAAGCAAACTATTATTACAAACTAGTATACTTATAGTGTAAAAAAAGAAAGAATAGTAGATGTCTGTCTAAACATATTAAATATCACACGCAACACAGAAAACAATAAATTTACCAAGTGCGATGCTAAATACAAAATCAAAAAGTGCTAAATACTTCTTAAAAAACACAAAATATGTTTTAACAGAGTACTTACGACATGTACTTCTCAATTCTAAAGTGATTTGAATTTTTTTACAAGGAAAAGAAGCAGGGGCGGATACAAGGGAGGTGAGATGGGGGCGATCGCCCCTCCCTTGAGGGACTCTTCCCCAACAGTTTTTTAACTTTGAAGTTCAAAAAAGGCAATTTTAGATGATCTTCGATGATACTATGAGAAGTGGTTGGGATTTGGGGTTCTGATTTGGAATTTTTTGGAAATTGAAGACCGAAACATTTGTAATAAAAATGTGTCAACCAGGGTATGTGGTTAAAAAAAGGGTGGCAAGTAGAAATGAAAACAACCGCTCCTCCCTTGGAACATTTCTGGATCTGCCCTTGAAAAGAAGTTTTTAAAAGTAACTATTAGTGATTTACAGATGAACTATTTCCCTGTGGCGGAACCTTACTAGTCTAGGCTTACCATACACAGCTAGGTTAGGTTTGACCCGACTATAGTAACAGAGAATATAAAAACAGAATAGATATGTTGCACGAATGCAACTGCACTTTTTAAAAAATTGTGTTTAAGTATTTCTAGCCACTACTAGCATAAAATGGAATTTCCAAACTAAAAAATTTCCTACAGAATCACTCCAGATTAATATTATTTAAATTTACTCCCCCCTCTCCTCCCTTACTTTGTCGTAATTTTTCAATTTCCCTCTCTTCCAACTTTATGGCCTTATTTTCAAAATCTGTAACAATTTAAGTTTTTTACGGACCTTGAAAGACTTAGCTGATGCATAAAAAGTAAGTATATTATACATAATGGTAAATAATGGCAAAATAGACGAAACAGAAAATTACATATTAGTTAAAAATTTAAGAGTAACTAATTAAATTGCAGAATTTGAAAAATAGTTTTATTCGTAATTTCAAAGTGAGAGACGTAAGATAAATAATAATCGATTAACAGTTAGAAGAACTACTTATGCTAACATACTAATTTTGGTTATTTTTTTGTTTTTGTTCAATTTTGATTTAGAAAATACAAAGTAATTAATAACAAATGATATTAAAAATATATAGATATATGGTAGGTGTCTGGAACCTGAACTAAAAAAATGACGAAATCAAACTTAATGTAGCAAAGATTCTACAATTAAAATTTTCAAATACTTTCATATTTACAATTCACATGGATTTTTTTTTTTTTTAATTTGCACATTTTATCTTTTGTTCTCCACATCCCTCTCTTCCAGGTTTTTTCCAATGATTTTAAACAGAGCATCTGATGACTACAAACGTAATAAATTAAATATTGTTTGTAATTAAAAAAAGAATAATAATAAAAACAACAACAAACAGACTGAATTGTTAAATTAAGAGATCGATAAAAGGCTAAAATTGAAAACTGCTATGTTTGAAAACAAGTCTGATTTAAGTTCATCATCTTAAAAATGCATTTGCATTACCCATGCATCTTATATCCTGGTTTGCAATGGCATTCAAATCCCTCCAGAGTATCAACACACTCTTCATGCCTGTCATCACAATCGTGGTGGCCATTTTGGCATTCATTTTCTGGTGGCTTTAAAAGATAAGTCCATATAGGAGGTCCTTCACACAGCT
Source organism: Uloborus plumipes (assembly GCA_038373865.1). Taxonomy (NCBI): domain Eukaryota; kingdom Metazoa; phylum Arthropoda; class Arachnida; order Araneae; family Uloboridae; genus Uloborus; species Uloborus plumipes. Next base: position 25,335 of record JAXGGA010006963.1, read on the forward strand.
GAAACCATTTGACAGTTTGACCTAAAACAAAAAGCATTATATCACTGGGGTTCTGACATTCCAGGGCACAATCCAAAATTTTTGTCTTACTACCTATTTTTGTGACAGTATGACATCAACATTCTATTATTGTGAGAAATATAAAAATAGTTAAAAAGTAATGAACATTTCATGAATTTGTTGTAATAGAATTAAAAAGTTACATTTTCAAAGGCATGTTTAATTTGTTACCTGAAACTTTCTGCATTTTATAACAATAATATACAGCTATGTTTTGCAAAAATAAAAGACATTTAGTCAATTAAATTTCATAATTTTGAAAAACAATGAATTCAAATGCTAGTAGATGTAACTTATAACTAACTAGGTAATGGTATTCCCAGGAGAATGACTTGACTTTCTCTACATATGCCACCTGTAGGACCCATGATACCACCTTCCATGCAAAGGCCTCTACCATCTACTTTAGGTCCTGAAAATGCGCACCAACCACAATTGGCTTGGGACAGACAATGTGATGCTTGTAGATGTTGCCAGCAAGGGATCGGGCAAATTGATTCGTTGCCTCGCAAGACAGGTCCACAAGATCCATCAGCACACCCCAAGAATTCATAACTTGGGCTAATACACTAGGGGGGAAATAATTTGTACATATCAAAGCAGTTGAAAATTAAAACAAATAATTTTTGTGATTTTAAGCCATATCTTTCAAACAAGATAATTTGAACGAAGTTTTATCATGTACTAATGAAAGTATTATGAGTACTCATGATATTTTCAACCAATTTTGATAGAAACTTTTTATAACTCTTTTTACAAGGGCGAGTACACTATTAACATAATAAAAAGTGAGTCCCCTTCAAGGACTTCCAAGAACTCTTCACAGTGAAAATCAATGATAATGTACAACAGAAAAGAAAACAAACCAAATCAAACACATGTTACACATTAGTAGTAAAGATGCATTTAAAACTTTCAGTTGTGATATTCTAACTGCAAAGAATCAAGTGCATATTCAACACTAAATTATCTCAGATTGCAAATTCAAAAGACTTATATGTCAAGACAAAACATAAAAAAAAATTCTGAAAATGAAAGCATCAGCTAATTTGCTCCTTAAGTTCTTTAACTTATACATAAGCACTTAGTTTCTCAGGTTAATAGAACATAAGTAAGAATAAAAGGCCCCATTATCAAAATATTACATTTATTGAGATTAAATCAAGTAAAAGTGCATACTCTTCGGTTTTAACTATATTAGCAACCACAGGGATCCCAACCAATTTTTATTTGGTCCTGGAGGTAAACAATCTAAATATTAAAGGAGGAGGGGTGAGGGGCAAAAGAGACCATTGATTCAAAGTTTTTTCAAATTAGATTAGTAAGTAAGGGTATGAACAACACATTCATTACCTGTTTAATTTTTTTCAATTTCATTCATTTATTTATTTTTTTAAAGAAAAAAATGCAAATAGATAACAGAAATCATAGGGAAAATTCAAAATATAACTGAAATTTAACAGAAAATGGAACCTGATTTGAAGAAATGACCTTTCAGGGACTTAAAGTGGGAAAAGGGACCAGTTGAGAGCAATGCAGTTATAAAGAGTGATTTTACTTTAAGAAAATTAAGAATTTTGATTTTACAACAGAGATCCATACAAAATTAAACCTGCTGTCAAAAAACAAACTGGTATGCACAAAATAATGAAAACTTTTGGAACTATGTTCCATCACAGGCTCTTTTCCAATTTTTGGAAATACTTACAGTTTGTTTGATCTCGCTCCAAAAACACTCATGCCATCCCCCTTCACCACCTTGGCTTTGAAGACAAGAAACACAAGAGGAATAGTCAGAACATCTTCTGGGGCATTCAAGAGGCGGCATTGAATTGATTAGGAAATTAGGAGCAGACTGGATCTCTTGCATAACACAAACCCAATTGTATATGGGCTTTTTATTCAAAGTATGAGCAAATCCACCTATTAGCAAAAAATGTTCATTCAATACTTTTCTTTTGAGTATTGTTTTGCATAATAATCATCATACCAAGAACTATTTAGTACTAGCTGAAAAATCTTGAGGTTGCAGGCAATCTTTAAAAATTAACTACTTAACATAATGCATCTATGAAAAAAAAAGAGATTAAGATTTGAAAACCTGAAGAAAAAATAGTACACAATTTTTAAACAGGTTGTCACAAACTATTGCTCAGAACATGAGTCTCCTTAAAAGAAACATTTTACATAACAATTCTTTTGGCTATCATTATATCACCCTTAAAATTGCTGGTACTTATAGTATATTTTAGGAATGAAAATAAAGCAACACATGATTTTAGTACATATTTTAAATTATTACACTAAATAAAACTGCAGCAAAATTGCCCAATTTCAAACCCAAAAGTATGTGACCTAAGAAAAAATCAAAATACTATCCATGTGTGAGATATGGCGATCTTATTTCGATACTAAAGGTATAATTAACAAATTGTTTCACTGATTAAATTTAAATTTTATTTCCATATTTATTTTATTTTAACTTTGCTGAAATGATAAAAATATATAATATATTTACCTGAAAACTAGAAACAATAAGTTAATCTAAATAAGCAATTCACAATATCTATTTCAAATGTACAAAACTTGAGTGTTTGAGTATTAAAAACTGCATTTTTAAAAGTAGAATGTTCAACACAAGATCTTGTAAAAAGAAAGCTTACATTAGAAGCTACTTTCTAATACAGATTAGAGATTAAAAAATTCATAAGAGTTTTCCGTTTGAAACAGCATGAAATAATTAAGTATAACTTTCCACTAACTATTAATTTATAAATATGTCAAAAAATATTAAATGTGTAATCGGTGGAATCAGTAAATAGTACTAATTTCGCATTTTAGGTAAATACACTAAATCTAGATTTCAAAACATCTAAAACCTTATTTTAAAATTAATGTTTACTATTAATGAAAACTAAAATAAAAAGCAAACATTTCATTTTGAAAGTTTTTGTATGCTTAATAACAGCATATAGTAAAAGGAAATAATTTATAAAAGAAAATATGAGATATAATAATCAAAACTGCAAAAACATACTGGAACGATGAACCTGTCTGGTCCAAATGCACATTCGAAGAGCTTCACACTTTTCACAATCAGATGCAGGACATATCCTCACAGGACAAATTGTAGGATCATCAATAACTTTTCTTGGAATGTTGCAGTCATTTTCATCATCACAAGATGATCCGGCAGCCACGCAGCGTCCAGCGCGACAGTTGGCACACCACTGGCATGTCTGTGGCGAATTAACATAAAGTTAAAATTAGTTGCTTTAGCATGATTACAAGAAAAAATTAAACTGCTTAAAAAAGCTAAAATTCAACTAAACTTCAAAAACAGTGTCTTTTGAATGCACGGAACCTGCAGGGTATAAACATTTTGAAATTATACAAAAATTCATATATGCAAGATTAACAGTTGAAGTTCTGCAAATTAACCAGCGCTTTTATAGCAGCTAAATATCAATTGCATTATATGAATATAAAAAGAAAGTAATAGCTCATGAAGAGTAGCTGTGTATAAATTGGAGTAATAAAAATAAATAGAACAACAATAAGAAACATTAGAAAAAACTGTTAAACTACATGAACTTTTCAGCAAAAGAGTTTTGAAAATATCAGATTTAGCAATATTTTACATAAACTATCTCATCTTTTTCTTCTAAAAAACAGAAAAGTTATAACTGCTTTTGAATATACAGAACCTTTTTGTAAGAAAATCTTCAATTACTGAGAGATAGCGTTCGCGAAGGCATCTAACGAATCTCCATGACCCTGCAATCAAGACAAATACAAGAACTTCGTAGATCCTTTTCATAAACACATTATCACATGAGACTTGAAATTTATAGAAAACGATAACATCAGAATCTGATGAATTTTGGAACCAAATTCAGGTAAAACCTTAAACGTAAATACAATAAAGTAATCGAGGATTTCAACGTCGAAGCTTTCCCAGAATGGAAAGAAAATTTCTTTACAGAATTTTAAAAAGCTTTAAATTTGCATCTAAACAGTTCAGATTATAACTACCAAACCATTGATCAAGAGGATTTAAAAATTCTGGATAAATTGAAAGATTCTTTTATATTTGTACCAATCGACAAAGCGGCCAACAACTATAGTATCATCTGTAAAAAATTCTACATCAACAGAGTCTTGAAAGAGCTGGATTCATCTTTTTATTACAACAATTGCAATTCAAATGCATGTATAATACGTAAAAGTTCACTGCTTTTAAAAAGCTTTGTAATTCCAATTTTTCGTACAGTTTTCAAATTTCAAATTACCTCTCTTTACCTTTTATACTTATGACACCAAAGTTTCACAAAAATCCAGTCAAATTCAGATTTATTTGTTCTACTACTAATTGTTTTGGGAAATGTTACAACATCAAACTGCAGGCTTTTCTTAAAAAATTTATATTTTTTTAAAAAACAAATACAGGCACTCCACCTATTTCTGGAGCATTGATAATTGTTCCGAAGTTGTGCAAAAATTAAAGCATAAACCAGAATCAGTTTATTCATATGATTTTGAAAATTTATTTTGTAACATACCAGTCGAAGACTTATATAATACTTTGTTAAAGATTTTTGATACGTTTCACATTGGAATCGAGCTTGGTATTGATCGTAACTTTTTTGAAAGCCTATGCCATTTCTGCATTTTCAATAATTTTGTAACTTTTAATAATTTAATCTTCAAGCAAATTCATGGTATTGGCATGGGCACGAATTATTCCAGCTCTGCAGCAAATTTGATTTTATTCTATAACAAATTCAAATATACTATCAACAAGAACATTAAATTAAATATTTTTGATATATTGATGACATTTTGGTTTTCAACAAAAACATGGAAGAAGAATTTCATATTGTCTATCCTCAGACACTCCAAATGAATAAAGCAAATGAAAATAATCAGTTTGCCAATATTCTTGAAATTTCTATCAAAATTTTTGAACAGAATATTTTTCTCGATATCTATATACATAAAAGAAAGTCGTGTTAGTTACACTATTTATAACTCAAGAACGGCTGTACCGATATGGCTAAAAATTGGTGGGTATTTATCTTCGAGCCAGGAGACGGACATAGGCTATAATTTATGGGTGTCAGTTACATAAATAGAAAAAATGTCTTATTTACTAAGCCTTTTTTAACATCTCCATGGCTGAGTGACATAAGCACACGTTCTGGCAGCTTCCAGAGCGTAGTAAACAGGTTGTAAGTTAGCGGTGCGTTGAGTGTTATTTGACTTTTTTGTGAAGTAAATTATAAACAAAGGCGTTACTTCCCTTGAAATTTATGTGTGATAAGCTGTCAGAAACGATTGTCACTTAACGCCTCTGAGGCTGAGAGGTGGAAAGCGTTTGGTGGGATAGCTCCTGGACTGCAGTTAAAGAGGTTGTTCCTCTTACTACTATTATATATACAAAAGTTTGCTTGGATGGATTTATGGATGGAGCAGTCAGTTGATAAGCAGTTCGAAAAAAATATATTTTTAACTAAGCCTTTTTTGAGCCTCTGTCGCCGAGTGACATAAAGCACATGTTCTGACAGCTTCTGGAGAGCAGTAAAATAGGTTGTGAGTTACTGGTGTATTGAGTGTTACATGACTTTTTTGTGATGCAAATCTATATATATATATAAAAGAAAGTCGTGTTAGTTACATTAAACTCCTTGGATGTGCCTGGATTACCACAGCACAATTTACGTCTAAAGGTTGGCTCCGTAGTAATCATGCTTCGAAACATAAACCAACCAGAATTGTGCAACGGTACGCGTTTGGTGGTTGGAAAATTGATGAACAATGTAATTTACGCGACTATAACTAAAAGGAAAATTCAAAGGTGAGGAAGTTGTCATTCCGAGGATCCTGATGATTCCAACCGATATGTCATTTGAAATTAAAAGACTTCAATTTCCGATCCGTCTTGCATTTGTCATGACCATCAACAAATCACAAGGCCAATCCTTAAAAGTTTGTGGTTTGAATCTAGAACATCAGTTTTTCCCATGGTCAATTATATGTGGCATGTTCACAGGTCAGAAGACCATCTGCGTTGTTTGTTTTTGCTCCTGATAATAAAACAAAAATATTGTGTATCACAAGGTACTTAAGTGAAGAGCAACCTATGAACTAAAACACAGAAACAATAATGAATGATTAATGTAGGTACTTAATAAATTCAAAAATTTGCTTATTTATTGCCTTTAAGGCGGAACAAAGTTCGCCGGGTCAGCTAGTTTAGGATAAAAGAAACAGTTTTAACTTTTTTACACGAAGTATGCCACACTTCTACAGCAACTGGCATAAAAAAGTTTTTATTAATATTATTTTAGGACAAATTTCAAGATTTCATAAAATATGCAACAACAAAAATGATTTTGAGAAGCAGATTTTCAAATTCGCTGCTACAATGTTTTACTACAATAATTATCCGATTGATTTTATTTTGCATTATGCTAGTGTTTTCAAGAATTCTATGTGGCAGGCAAAGAGTTTATAGTTTCTTCCCTAAATACTGCATATTAGCAACAAACCGTGCTCCCAGCTTTTATGATAGGCTGCACCAAAACTCCGCTGCTGAGCGGTGTCGACTGGATGTGTGCAGACGCAGTGTGTTAGAGTGGAACGAAACAGGACCGCCTCTTGGATGATGGACTGGAATTATTTTGGGTATGTACACGTTTTTTTGCTTTCCAGGTAAGGGCAGGGTGCATTGGATTGTAATGTCAGGTTTTTAAATTTCAAAAAAAAAAAAAAATAAATAAAAAAAAATATTATTCAAATGTAGTACAAACATTGTAAAGTAAATTTGTGGCATAAATTTTACTTTCAAAATTCTTACTCTTTCAAAATTTCAAAAAGCAAAAGCTAATTAAGTTTATTAATCGATGCTGACTTATTTCAAACGAACACTCATGAAACCTGCAAAGTTAAATCTAAAAAATTTTATCTGCTGCTCCTGCCCTCTGAAGATTAAGTAGCACATTACCCATGTTAATGTTTTGCATGTTCGTTTTACATTTCATGTAGTTTTAAAAGTTTTTCTAACGTTTCTTATTGTTGTTCTATTTATTTTTGTTACTCCAATTTATACAGTTACTCTTTATGAGCTATTAATTTCTTTTTATACACAATAATTCATTATATAATCATATTGATCATTATTATATGAATATTGAAGACATTTTGACAACAGCTAATTTATGATTAATGCAAGAATTTTGATGCCATTTACAAGTTTTGTACTCTTTTATTTTTTAAAACACTTAGAGCCTTTTCGAGATTTTACTATTTTTCTGTCTTTTGTGTAGCATAATATTTTAAAATATAAAACCTAAAATTCCTAATTCTGTAAGTATATTTAGGTATCTCTCGCGTAAAATTCGATTAAAACAGTCACAAAGTGAATCATGATTTATAGCTACAGATTTTGAATCTATAGCACTTAAATTCATAAAATTGTGCCAACAAATTGTAGATAAAGTACTGACAACCTATAGAAAAAAACAAACCATGGTATCTAATGAATATTTCCTGCAGCATCAACTGAATACAACATGAAAACTTTTTGTTGCAACCTCTTATTTTTACTTCCAGTTTTTACAATACCCTTTTCATATACTTAATTGGCTATAACTTTGTTTCTAAACATTATAGGAAAAAAATGATACATTTCTGGAATCATAAACTTTTTTTAACAAATAAATTAATATGGATGGGGGAACCTAATATGAATGGTTGATTTAACGGTCAACCTCCAGCGAGCAATGCCCCTCCCACGTCTTAGCACTTCAAAGGCATTTTATCTTTGCTAAGCCTGGTTCTACAACTTGGGTATTCATATTACAAAGAAAGAGGGTTTGAGAATTACATTTTGTATCTGGACTGAGGACCAAACAAAGAGAAGGATGTGATATTGCATCACATCGCTAGGCTTTTTTAGTTTTTCAATCATTTTGTAACCTATCATTTACGATCGCTTAACGATCGCTTAATGTCATCTCCCGCCTTTTTTTCTTACAACTTTTTAATTTCACATCGTAACGCTTTCCCTTCTTAATCTTTCTGTAGCCCTTAATTTTCCGCACATTTCGATGTATCATTTATGCATTTTCGATCGAATTAACGCCTTTTCGAATCGTGATTTTCTTAATTCCCTTTTTTTCCAAATTTCGATCTTTTTGCACTTTCCCATCTTTAGCCATCTTGAGCGAATTTCTTTTCGGATAATCTCCCCCAGCTTGGTTGTTGTTGAGGCCAAAATTTGACCCACGCTTTTTTCCATTCGCTGAAACTTTCCTGCTCACATTCTTCAGGTCATTGACTCCCCTCCCACGCTTTCTGTGATTGGCCCGCTCAAGGTCAATCGCCAGAACTAGGCGCTTCAACGCGCGCTTTCTAGGGAACTTCCCGAGAAACTTGTTGCCGGTAAGACGTGCTAAGACGTGCGGATTTCCTGCCATTTTTCTTTGCGAAATTATGAAGCGGGTGACTCCAGAGATGGAGGACGATGAGGAGAATCATGACAAATAGCGTTGAAAGACTTTAGCATATTGCTTTCCTCTATAGCCGCCGATAAAAAAAAGGAGATTGTTTCGTTGGAGATTGCGACATGGAATCTTTCGCCCTCATCCCTGCTTCGCCGGAGATTGCGACATGGAATCGTTCGCCCTCATCCCTGCTCAAAATTTTGAATCAACATTAAGAATGCCGCACGCTGCCCTTTGAAGTTTACCATTGCCCTAAAAAATGGATTTGAGCGCTTACAATTTTCATTTTCACTTCGCCCTGATTGCTGAGATGCTCGGTTGGAAAGAATGTCGTCAGGGTCCGACTTCTCATTGAATCGCCTGTAGCATCATTAACCGCCTTTTTTTTCACCTGTCCGAGCCAGCTCCGACCATCTCATTGGGTGAGATAGATCTACCTCCTTATTTTTATTCAACTGACTTTTGCAAAAGGGACTGATCATCCAGTCAAAAGCCAACTCCGCAGTATTGTCCCTCTCAAGATGTTCTTATTTTGACAACTAGAATTTTTGGAATTTTGCAATAGCCATAATGTTGGAAGCAGGGCTGCGGAGTCGGAGTCGGACTGATTTTGGACCAAAGGAGTCGGAGTCGCTGAAAAACATGTCGACTCCGACTCCGACCACCTCCGATTTGGATGAAATTTTATGGAGGTGAAAACATATCTTTGAAACTAACAGATACAAATTTTCAGCGTCCAATATCCAAATCCTAAGCATCTAGGATCATTAAAAAGGGCTTCAAATGGCGGGTCTGCTTTGTGAAACGAATTGCTATGTTTGGGCTTATGCAAGTGAATAAAAAATATTTGCAGCAAAAATGCAATGTGTTAAAATAAAGTCTGGCCATTTAACAAGAAAAGGATTAGTTTTGTACGGAGTCAAATGACAAGAGCGGCACTTGTCTTTTGCTCTGGAGAAAATTGACTTTTTGGGAGGTCACAGTGACCTCCGAGAATTGAGGTAAATGTGGTGAAATTACCTGCGAGAATTCTTGAGAAAATTGAACTTTTTGAGAGGTCACAATGACCTCCCATGACCTCCAACTGGGATACCCCAGCTTGCTACCCCCCCTCTAAAGTGAGTCCTGGCTACGACCATGAATAAAAATGAAACTTTTAAAAATGGACTTAATATTTCAACCTTTGTTTAGGGTTTTTCCCTCTTCACATTTGGGTAAAAAAAATAAATAATAAAAAAAAGCAGGAGTCGGGAGTCGGAGTCGGAAGTTTTAAAATCCCGGAGTCGGAGTCGACCATTTTTCCTCCGACTCCGCAGCCCTGGTTGGAAGTAAATTCATCATGTTATCAGCTCGTTAATTTTTTATTTTGTAAAAGGAGATCTCTTTAAATATAATATGAGCGTAAGGAGTGTCAAAGGAAAGAAAGGCTGCTGCAGAAATAAAATCAATATGCTAATTTGAATAGTTGTATTTTATGAAGTTGTCAACACGTATATACAACACCTGGGTAAGTCACTTTTTTTATTTCATTTTTGTCTTTTGGATTTTCAAACATGAAGGGCACCCAGGGCAGTCGTAGGCCTGGCGTTTTGCGGTAAATTTTCTTCACTTTGTTACATACACTTACGTTTCGGCCTTAGACTTGGATTTCTTTTGAATTACCAGGGAATATTTTCCCATCAATCTTTAACTTTTCCTTTTTTTTTTTTTTTTTAAGCTAGACAAAATTAAATGAACTAAATGCATCACAAAATAATGCGTATCACGCCACAAAGGAGTTCTGAGGTCTTAAGCTCAATACTCACTTTATTTGAACTTGATGATTAGAGCTAAAAAGCATATCATTATTTGGTCAGATTCTTGCTCAGGCCAAAATTAGAACATTTTAATATGTGCCAACCAATATTTGATGAATAAAGGGAAGTCTCAAAACTTTTGACCATAAATTTCCTGAAGTGAGGCACACTTACCTTAACAGTGATAGATACTTCAGCCAAATTGAAATGGTATTGAGGAAACATCAAAACATCTATATATCCAAGCTATATTGGGATATTATTGGCAAATCACGTAAAAAAAGTGTAGTGAGAGATATGGGTAACCATTTCCGTAAAGCTGATGACCTAATGACAAAGTTGAAACTCTTCAACAGAAAAAGGATACTTAAAAGGAAAGCAAGCGTTTAAGAGATAATGTGAAATAGATCAATGCCGAAGAATATGGTTTTTACCCTTTTAAAGTATCGTATGGTCCCAACACTCCTTTTAAAGAAATGAACAGAAAGTGCTACTTGAATCAAGAAGCAAGCTTGGGCGACATTTCCTTTTCCTGATTGTTTGAAAAGACTGGGGGATTATCAAATGAAAAAAAGGAAAATCTGAAGGAAGCCCACCGCCAGTAAACAGGGGCCGCGCTAAGCATTCGCCACTTCGCCAAATGCGATAAAATTGCAAATTTGGCAAATAAAATTCTTATCTGGCGGAAGTGTTGGAGAACGGACATTTCTCTGAAATTTCCACTGGAAAAAAAATATTTTTTTCAATCTTCAAAAATGTTAAAAGATCACACTTTGAGTTGCAAATCTGAGTACTAAATAAATTATTGTGAAATAAGGAGTTCACTCGGAGTAATTTTACACTGTGTGCCGCGAAGAATGCCAATTGTAGTAACCTGTTCATCCACATCGCGTCACCTGACCTTTGTTCTTTCACCCCGACCGGGATGGGACGACGTTGACGGGTGCCAGCTGCAACCCATCACTCTTCTGCTGGAATGCGAGCAGTGAACAGTCCAGTAAGTATCTTGGGTCGTACAAAATGGCTACACCGCCTATTTCAAATTTTTTTCTGAAAGATCTTTCCCGCTTAAATGATGTTCCGAGTCGAAAAAGAAAAGCTGAGGATTTCAGGGATGAAAACAGCTCAAAGTCAAAAAAGAGGAAAAATTGCGCGACTTAAAATTCGGATAGATTTTTTTTCCATACTCTGCGAAATTAGTCATGCAAGATTCTCTTAATTTGCGCCCTGAAATCGAAAGTAAATATTTTTAAAAGCTCTTAATTGCTCATTCACTATTTATTTTTAAGTCATTCACAACAATGTAGAAAAAAAATAGGGGAGTGCAACTTTTGATGAATTAGACAAGTGTATCTCAAGAAACAAATTCTCTAATTAGTATTGCATAGTCTTTAGTTATTTTGATAAATTTTAAAGATCAAAATAATTTTCAAGATTTTTTGACAAAGATCTCGAATATTTAAGCTGAACTTTCTTAATTTCTACCTCCTACAAATCAAACTGATGTTTTTGGCAGCATGCCAAAATAGAGTACATAGTTCGCCGATAATTGCAGGTCATCCTTGAGATTTCAATCCTGCTGCATCCTAAAAGCATTTCCATTATTTTGGAAGTTGGAAATAATTTCAACCTCTACTACTTTAAATCAACTTATTTTAAGCTTCATTTTAATAATGAGTGTATTTTTATTTGTTTTCTAAACTTGATGCAAAATTAATTTTTTGATCGCGGAAAGAAAGAAAAAATACGAAAAGCGGAACATCGCGGATCCGCGGAAGATTTTCATCCCTGGGATTTGAATGCTCTTGATCAGCCACACGAAAAAAGGAAACTGCAGCAAACTTGGTTCAGCAAATACAAGTGGCTGAAATACGTTGTCGATAAGAGGATCCTTGTGTGCACATGGTGCATCGATGCTGGCTGCACCAACACTTTTACGTGCGGCAAATCCAGTAACTGCCCGAAAGCAGATGATTTTTCAAAGAATGAGAAAACAGCCGACCACAAATTTGCCGCTCAAGCGAAAATTGCTGTGGATCATCGGGAAATGCATCACGCTATGAGTAATGTCTTCAGTAAAATGAAAGATGCTATTGTATCTACAATGAAAAATGTATATTTCATCAGTAAAGAAAATGCTGCTAAAGAAAAGTTGCTTCTCCTGCAGGAACTAATGATTAACCAAAGTTGTACCCAAGTGAACTTCTTATAATCAGAAGACAGGTTGAGATATACGCACCATGAGTCCTTTGACGAGTTCCTATCCCAGATAAAAATGGTTATTGAAAATGATCTCTTTGGAAAAATTAAGAGTGCCAAATTTTAGTTTGGAGATTGATGAGTCAACAGACGTTGATAATTGCCAAAATTTAATGATCTACATTCGTGCAGTTGCTGAAAGGAAGGTTGTTTCCCATTTTTTAAATAATACAATTGGTTGAAAGGTTGTACTGCCAGAAAAAATGTGTAGTGAAAGTTTTGAAAGAGAATGGTTTCTCCATGAATTCCTTGAATGCCCTAGGCACAGATGGGACAAGTGTAATGACTAGGTGCAGAGGTGGTCTTGTGAAACTTTTTAAAAGGAAAAACCTTTTATTATTTCAGCTCACTGTGCAAAACATAGACTTGCTCTGGCAAGTGTTCAAGCAGCAGATGCTGTGCCATACTTAGTTAAATATCAGGGGATTATAAACGATCTTTATAAATATTACAAATGCTCTCCAAAGAATTCAAACTGTGACACATCACATGTGTTTTTTTAAGTTTGTCTGTGATGTTCTGTTTTAAGTTTTCACCCTTTCCCCTTTAGTTCCTTTTTAAAAAAATACTTGGTTGTTTTTTTTAAATTTTCGGCCATATAGATCGATTTTAATTTTTTTTTGCCTTTTTCCGTCGTTGTTTAGCTGTTGAATTTTGAAAGCATTGCCATTTTTTCGCAAGTTTGGGGAAGACGGCCGCTGATTGGCTAGCCATCTTATCGGTACATGCACCAAATGCTTCCGAGCGGCTATTCAGCCGGGATCGACACGTTTTGGCATGAAGGTGTTGGATCGGCGAATCTTCGGACGGGCAGTTCAGTGGAGAGTGCGAGAGCAAGCGGACGTGCCTCGGACGCCTCCGGCGAACCAGACCTTCTGTGAAGTTTTACTTTTTCCTCTAGCGAGTGCTAAGTAAAAAAAATATCCGGATGAAGAGAGAGCAGCGAGACCTACAAAGTGAATTTCTATGTGTTTTAGTGTTGGTGTCAACCATACCTTTAATCTTCATAGAACCTTTAACCCATTGTAAAAGCAAATGACGTAATTGTGGTTAGTTTTCAGTGTTATGCTCGGCCTAGCACTCTTTGTTGTCTGATGTGACTAGGACTACAAATAAAGATGTGAGTTTATACATGATTGCCTGATTTTTTTTCCACCACAGACACACCATACATATCTGACACACCATACATATCCACATTCTGGGTGTGTCGCTATTTTATTATTTTCTTTTTGTCTGCATCAAATCCGTGGTCGTCCTGTTGCGGTTTTGCGGATTCACTGAATCGCATTGGGTTTGCTTCCACTTTATGTTCCGGCCTGGCTCTTTCGTAATGTTTTTTTTTTTTTTTGGTATTTGCATGTGGTGATTCGTTAATGGGGTTTCAAAGTAAAACTACCACATACAAACATTCTTCGAAATGCCCAAACTGCTTTGGGAGCGAAAGTTCTAAATACCTTTTACAATTGAATACAAGAAAATACCTTTTTACAATTATTGATGACTTTTCTCTTAAATTTTATATGTTTTTCTTAAAAAGCAAAGACATGGCTTTTGAGGCAGGAAATTACTTACAGTTCACTCTAACAATGAGTTGGAATTTGCCAATTAAAATTTTGAAAAATTTCTAAACAACCAGGGGATCAGAGCTAAACTTAAGAAACTTGACATGAGAGCAAGTGTCAGTGTTATGGTTGGCTATGCCATTAGAACCGGGAATATAGAATTTGGGGCCAACAAGAAGAATTTCAGAGATCGTAAATGTTGACTTGAATCAAAATATAAAATGGGGGGAATACAAAAATAAAAATGAGTGGTAACACTTAATGCATTTGCTGAAATGTCGAATTTAGGGCAGCATATTTCAAAAAGGAGATGAGCTTTTCATTCATGTGGTGTATAAAATTAAATTAAGTAACAAACCAAAGCCCAAGATATATTCCCCCACACATTAGACAACTATAAAGCTCATGCATACCTGACGTGCCCGTTGATAATAGGGCCAATAGGTCACACAGTCGGTACATGTAGTATACTGGTGGCATGCTCTCTTTTCAATCCAATCAATATCACAGACGATAGCAGGTTGTACAAATTTCGATTCTTTGGGGTTATAACACCTAAGGGAAGCAAATATGATAATTTCAGAATGATTTTTTCTAAAAAGCAGCAAAATTAACCTATTGCAATCAAAGGACCTTTTTTTATGCTCCATTCATTTCTACACTCTTCAGGGAAAATTTGGTTACATAAATGACAAGAAACAAAATGAATGCATTTTATGTATTACTCTATCTTCACCACATGTGAGATATATTAGAATAATGGATAAAAAGGGCTAGTAGATCAAACTAGTAGGAAGGAAGCTGGCTATGTAGAGGTACACCGGGAAATTGATAAATACAGTCGACGCTCGATATAACGACCGCCTCCGTCTTACAGAAAACGGTCTTTATAACGAGTGGTCGCTATAAGAGGTAGAACATGGGGGTTTTCTCACCGGTCGTTATAATGAGCGTCGACTGTAGTAGTAGTAGTGTACAAAAACTGAAGAGTTATTTTCTTCCGAACATTAACGTTTTGGATCCGGGCTGTTCATATAGAAATTTTTCTTTCGACTCAGGTAATATGACAGTTGAACCACGGGATTCTTTTCCATTGAAAAGAGAAGGTATAAACTGTCGTACCAGACGTATGAAACCTTGAAAAAATCCCCGGCTCTAAAGGATTCGAGTGAAAATTTCAACACCGTCCTCTAAACTAGACAAGACTTATGGTACAACATGTGTACCGCCCGGTTCCTAAGGGTTAACAAGGAAAACATAAAATACTTATGTATGTAAGATAAGTTTAGGGATGTTAGAACTGCACAAATAGCCACTTAGGACTGCAGACACATGCCTCAGAATCAACAAGTGCCACTTTTCGATTACAAAAAAAAAAAACTAAATTAGAAAAAACCTGACAAAACACCAATGAGGTAAAGCAGTAAACAATTTAAACAAAAAAAAGGAGGATATTAACAAAACAATTAATGAGAATGTCTATAACCTGAATCAAAGGAACCAATGGGAACACAAGCCATGCTAAAAACAGACACATTCTCACAGGTACAAGGTAAAAATGAAGTAATCAGTAATTCTGATTGGATGGGCGGGGGAGGGGGGAGAAAGATTCTTTTTGGTAGAAAGACGAAGTTGAAAAAAGTTCAAAAAACATAATAGGAAAAGATAATGTTGCAACCTTAAATTGCACAAATTTGCAGGGAACTTCAGACACATGTTTTGGGGTTACTTAGAACATCTTTTTCATTACAAAAAAAAAAAGTGATCTTGACTTTTCTGCACAAAAGAATTTTTTTTTTTTTTTTTTTTTGTTTCTTTAAAAGAAATAATTTCAAAAACTGACTTAACAGAACAGAAAAAACAGTAAATACCCAGGAAAAGTTGCTTTCTAATTCATATGTCAATGAATAAAACATAATAAATGCACATAATAAAAACAATGAAGAAAATCATAAGAAATACGAATAACAAAATGAAAAAAAAGGAGCGAATACCATCAATAAAAAAAATAATTTTAACTTAAAATAAAACTGAATGAAACAAATGACACTTAAAACCGAAAAGTAATTAGAACAGATTAAGTTGTCCCAAAAGTTTGTAAACAGTTGAGGGAACCTGTCAAGACTTCAAAGCCGGCAGAATGTTACTTTGACCAGAACAAAAAGCTTGCAGATCAATGGCAGAAAGTCTTGGAAAATGATGGACTTTATTTAAAGGAATAATTTTTATTTATTTATTTATTTTTTTGTTATGATTAGGAAAGTAAAATTGCAAGTATTTATAAGCTTTCGAGACAGAATAAGAAACATTAAAAAGGAAAGACAATGAAATCTGAAATATGAAAATGAATAAGGCGAACGAGAACAAATTACCAAATCAGAAAACAAACCACTAATAAAGAATGCAGGAGAAACTTCTGTACAGCTACCAGCTTTGTTAATGGCCATTTTTTTTCCTCCTTCAAATTAATATTAAAAATCTTTTAGGCGAGACAAAACCTGGAACGCGTTTTATTTTTTATTATCTTTGCATAAGGGGGAAATTAAGTTTAAAAAAAAAATGTTAACACTCCTTTCAAATTTTTATAGAAAGAAAGTCTAGAGAGTGGAATATCTAATAACAGCATTCAGCAGATAGACCCTATGCCAGTCTTCCCCCCCCCCCCTCCCATTACAAACTTTCTAATAAATAAGCTATAGGATGTACAATTCAGAGCTGTAGCCAGATGCTAATATAAATACTCTTTCTCTGGGTTAAAAATTAAATTGCAAAAAAGACTTTCGGAAGAATGAGAGGAAGGTAGAGAATAAATAAATCCGAAGTTTTTGTTACTTTTGGAACATGTCATTCCTCTTTATAATAAACAACAGACAACTGTTTTAAGCAATTGTTCTATATTAACAGCAAAATTTGGTGGAAATTGATTAACCCTTTGAAGCAGAAATGGGACACCGGTGTCCCATAGAACGAAACACCAATTTCTCATAAATATTTTACCTATTACGCAGAAAGGGACACCGTCGTCCTATGCTGTACATTATAACCAGAAAATTATTAAAATGTTAAATATATTATTTTCCCCTTATTTTGACATAAAATAATACAAAATGATTGACAAAGTATGAACAAAATGCTGATAAAAATTCTGCGTCAAAGGGTTAAACAATCAAAATCCGTCACTTTTCTCTATAACACCTCTCTTGACCACCAATTTTGTTTTCGGAACAATGGGTGGTCGCTACTGAGTTTCAGCATTCAAGATCACTAATTATCTTATCTTGTTAACTTACCTGCTTTCTACATATTTATCTTGTGCGTAACAAAAGGATTGATTCATCCCATTATCAAAAAGTGAACAGAAAGCACATCCGGTCTGCTGAATGCATCCAATGCGACTCGTTGAGTACAAAGCACAAATGTCACTTGGCAGGGTAAGTTTCAAGAGACTTCCTTCCGTTCCACCATAAAAGTAGATCTCTTCGTCAGCTACAGCAGCTGATGCGCCAATTAATTGTTTAGGCCAACTACCAACAACTTCGATTCCTGTAAAAAAATAAAAAGTAGAAACAAACATGAGGGAAGGTTAAAATAGATCAACATTTTCTGTACATAAATATACAGCTGACATTAGATAAAGTTTAGAAATTAATCAGATTGTGATAAATTTTGAACAGCTTGAAAAATATTAACTGACTTAGTTGAACCATTACATAAAAAATAATATTAAGATTGTGCTAAACATCTTAGAACCTCCTTATATCAAATCTCCCTTAACCCTTTGAAGCAGAAATGGGACACCGGTGTCCCACAGAACGAAACACCGATTTCAAATGAATATTTTACCTTTTATGCAGAAAGGGACACCGTTGCCCAAAGCTGTATTACATAACCAGAAAATTATTAAAATGCAAAATATATTTTCCCCTTATTTTGACGTTAATTAATACATAATAGTCATCAAAGTAGGTGAAAAACATTGAAATAAATTCTGCGTCAAAGGGTTAACTCAGTTCAACAAAAAAACTAGATTAGGCTCAATAAGAAAAATAAATAAACAGGACTTCCAATTTTCTAAGTAATGGTTATGTTTCTCTCTCAACAAAAACCCTCAGTTAAATTGCTCAACTAAATTTCAACAAAATTGGGGCAACTGAGTACAAATTAATAACTTTTCACTCTACTTGGGATCATAAAGCAAGTTCAAGAAGAATATCAGCTGTAAGTTAACATTCCACAGCCAAGACTAAGGTGAATGCCTCAAGTTCGGCCCTACCTCAAGTTCGGCTTCTACCTCAAGTTCAGTTACGCCTACCCCATACAAGCCAAAACAAGAGCAAAACTGCATTTTCTAGATGTTAAATACTCATTCTTTATTTTTTTAAAATACAAAAATTTAACTTTATTATAAAAACATTAACAGTCAACTGCTAAACTACTCTAAAATATACAATAAGCAATGTTAAAAAACAGGGGCGGGGGGAATATCATACCTTCATCAGTCAGTGGAATCCATAAATTACAAGAAAATGTATAAGCAAATGGTTGAATGGAATCTTCAAAACTGCTGGTGCCTCTGCCACCAATAACAATTAAATAGTTATCAGTAACTATAGAAGAATGAAAGTATCTAGGTAGAGGCTGAAACAAACAAAACACAAAATTAATGGTAGTACAATCAAAGACCAAAAAAAAAGGACAAATTGTAGAAATTGAATTATCTGACAAATTGTAGAAATTGAATTATTTGATGAAAATAATGGTATGTGGGCATGTGAACAGAAATCTTACACGGTTTTAAGGATAAATACACACAGTACTTAATTATTGTATCAGCTTTGATTTTAAAATCAAAATACTTGCTACAACAATTTTTCAAACATTTCACAAGCCACATCCTTGATTTTAAAAATGGTAGTTACCACTATTCACACCCGAGCCCTTCATTTGACTATTTATCTCAATATATCAAAGGAATATCGACCATTAATTTCCGAGACGGATGATGGAGCAAAAGCGTGAGAGTTATTTAAACAGCACTTCACACCAAAGACAAGGGCTCAGATAGTGTCACTATTAGATAAATTCTTCAGCTGCCACTGCCAGGACGGTGAAGGTATTGGAATTTTTGCTGCATGTCTACGGTTTATAGTTTCTCAACTTAATGATACAGGGAAAACAATTGAGGACTTGTACCAGGCGTTTCAATTACTGCGGTACTTACAGGAGGACTATAAAGGTATTGTGCAAACTCTCTATAGACTGTATGACAAGGACTTTAATTCCGATAATGTTTTGAATTTTTGTGTCTACAATTAGGGTAAGTCCTCTTTTACATTTTCATACACGTATTTAACCATGATCATCATGAAGTTTTTTCCAGAACGGCATCTTTTTTTTTTTTTTCCCGCGTTAGGCGTTTTCTAGCACTTTGCCTATTGAAATAGTTTTGCATCACCATTTAATTAACAAACAAAACAAAACAATCCTCACCAGATTCACAAGCTAAGAGCTTTAATGCAAAAATTTTTGGTACGATTCTTACATACACAGAACACTCATCTGAAAATTTTGAGAGTGTTTTGCAGAACTGTATTCTTATTTCTTAAGGCACTACGTTAAAAAAGTGATTTTCGGTCAAAATTCACATTTTTATTTTACTATCTTATTTTATTACTCAATCATTTAGCTTTAAAATGGTACTTGAATTTTGTCAATGTGCTTAGTATTAAAAAAGTTACAGCTGTTTTTATGACCCGAAAACAAAACTGTTACCGGAAGTTGAGTTTTCGTCTGCTTTGACAGCCGGAAGTTGAAGAAAAAAGTGATTTCTTACATATTATTATCAGTTAAACAAATTAATTTTTGACTGATACTGTTCAGCCTTGTCCTTTTTACATATTTAATTTTTTTTTTCAAATTCTATTTGGCAACAGTCAATCTATCTTGGTTTGTTTACAAACTGATTCTAACGACGTGCTTTATTTCACTTCTATCGAATTTATTGGTTTTTACTTGTTATTAGTGAAATTCTAGTCAATATTGAAGTTCATTTTGAAGTTTTAACGCTTTTATTGTTACAAATTAGTAAATAGAATGGGCAAGAACAACAAATATTCTAAGAAGAAACGACTGTTCTACGGGAACCGTTTTACATCAACTGAAACAAATTCAACTTCGAAATGTTTCTTGCATTTCTACTGCTAGTACATCAAAGCTAATGGAAGATATTTCTTGCATTTCTACTGCTAGTTCATCAAAACTAACGGAAGATGTTTCTTGCAATTCTACTGATAGTACATCAAAGCTAATGGAAGATGTTTCTTGCATTTCTACTGCTAGTACATCAAAGCTAGATTCTTCTGAAAATCAAAATAGTATTGAGAATTCAGAAGAAACATTAAATTTGGATGGAAATCATAAATTTGATATTAATATTTTGGTCAGCATAATATCAATTTTGTGCTGTCCTTTCTGCTTGACGGAATCAACGTTTTTGGAAGAGGACTATCTTTGGTCTATCTTCTCACTTTAATTTAAAATGCAGAAACTGATTTCATGAAAGGATTTGGTGCATCTTAAAAAAATGGAAAAGCAGCTGAAATTAATAGCCAGTTTGTGTATGGACTGCAACTCATTGGAAGAGGTTATTCTGCTGGAAAGAAGCTCTGTGCAACATTGAAACTGCCTTCGTTTATATCAAATGCAACATTTCGAGCCACCGAGAAGCAGGTAATAGAAGCTACAAGAAGTGTGTCGGAAACCTCCATGTTAAATGCTGTCAAAGAGGTTAAAAAATTAAAGCAGAAATTATCCTCAGAGGATATTATTGAATGCGGAATATCAGTGGACGGTACATGGCAAAAGCGGGGATACTCTTTTTTGAATGGATATGTTAAAGTGCTGTCCATAGATACTGGAAAAGTTCTGGATGCTGAAGTACTTTCGCAGTATTGTCGATATTGCAATATGCAAAGTAAAAACCACGTCTGCACAAAACATGTTGGATCAGCAGAAAGCATGGAACCAATCGGCGTGTATCGGGTTTTCAAACGTTCAGTCTCTACGAGAGTTCTTCGCTACACAGACTTCTACGGTGATGGGGATTCTAAAAGTTTTGGTAATATGAAAGATATTTATGGAAAAAAATACCCGGTGACCAAGCTTGAATGCATCGGGCATGTTCAGAAACGTGTTGGGAGCTAACTTAGAAAGTTTAAGACTAAAACCCCAGGCTTAGGTGGTAAAGGCAAGCTCACAGACAAATTTATAGACTAACTACAAAATTATTATGGAATTGCAATTCGCAGCAATGTGGGAGACTTGCTGAACATGCAAAAAGGTGTCATGGCAGCATTTTTCCATTCATGTGCAGCGAAACCGATGCATGGAAAGTGCCCTGAGGGTGTCGACAGTTGGTGCAAATACCAGCGCGCAGTTGCACTTGAAGAAGAAATTGTAGACAAATCTAAAGGGTTACCTTCATGTATTGTTAATAAAATCAAGCCCATTTATATGGAGCTTTGTGACCAAAAACTCTTATCAAAATGTTAACATGGGAAAACCCAGAACTCCAATGAAGCGTTCAATGGAGTTCTATGGCAGATCCTTCCAAAAGAAACATTTATTCCACTTGATACCCTGAAATTTGGTTTATATATGGATATGATTCAATTCAATGATGGATTTCTTGGACATAAAGCCGCAGTTGAAAAATTAGGTGTTAAACCGGGACACAATTTGTCACAAAGCTATAGGATCATTGATGAGCAAAGAATTTTGAACGCCAATCACTCTCCACCACAAAACTGTCCAGAAAAAACTAAAAGCTAGTAAAAAGAGAAATGGATTGAAACGAAAAATTACGAAACAAATGTTACAAAATTGAAAAAATGTGTGAGACGCGATGGGTGTTGAGGCACGAAGCAATCTTGTTGTTTAAGGAATGTATGCGCAGTCGTCTCTGCTCTGGAAGAAATCGGAGAGGAAGCTTCAACAAAAGATAGCAAGCAACAAAGCACACAGTCTGCTTAACAACGTGTGCAATTTTAGTTTTTTAATATCTTTAATTGTAGCCTTCAAACTCCTTTCCTACACATACAATCTCTCAGAGTACTTGCAGTTAAAAAATCTAGACCTAGTCAACGCGTTACATATGGTCGCTAGCATTAGCAATCTATTACACTGAAGAGTAACTGAGAGACGATGCGGAAATAAAGTTTAAAAAGGTTTTTGAAGAAGTACAATCTCTTGCTCAAGACTTGAATGTTATTGAAAACATTCCAAGAGTATGCAACGCACAAAAATACAGAAAAAAATGTGCCTTACACGACAGCAGAGGAGTATTTCAGGAGAGCAATATTCATTCATTCTTGGATGACATTCTCCAAGCCTTAGATGAGCGATTTCTGTCACATCAGGAAATTTTGAAAGCGTTTAAATGTATGCTTCTACAGAACGTATACCAGGAAAAATTTTCATCAATCGAAAGTTTAATTAACTTGTACCAAAGCGATTTGTCTGGTTTTCAAGACGTTATAGAAGTAGAGTTTGAGCTTTGGAAAAAAAAGTGGTGCTTTATCGATCTTTCCCTCAAACCTTCTTCAGGAATCGACCCAATCGCTAAGTGCCCAAAAGATATGTTTCCAAACATTTATACGCTGTTGAAAATTTTGTGCATATTACCAGCGTCAATTGCGACAGCTGAACGTAGTTTTTCGACTTTGCGTTCATTAAAAACTTACTTAAGGAACTCAATTACTGAAAATAGACTAAACGGACTTGCACTTCTCTCCATACACAGGGATGTAAACGTCTACGACGATGAACTTTTGGATGAATTTGCAAAAAAAATCTAGAAAGCTGGATCTGATATTGTAAAATGTAAGTTTAAGATTTTTTTTTTAAAAATATTATAAAATTTTTTAGAAGTTATTGTTGCGTATGTAAATAAATACGAATTTTGAATATTCGTAACATATCTGAGAAAATAAATTGAATGAAATATAGTTAAAAAACTAAGATATGAAAATGTTTTTTCAACTGCATTCTCCATTAGCTTTTTTTTTGTATTTTTTCCTCATAATTCCCTTTTGTTTTTGGCGCCCCCCCCCCCTTCTCATCTCAAACTGTCTCAGCTCAGCACCCTCCCCCCCCCCCCGCCCCCTGTTATGTCTGCGTACGCCACTATCCACGTGCATCGATGAATCTTCGGACCGGCTCCTCATTTTTGGCTATGTGTAGGCTCTGCCACAGTCACTTCTAATGTGAATTTCCACGTTTGTTGGTGTCAACCACCCCCCTTAATCAACAGAGACCCATAACTTAATGGATAAAAGAATGGAGTAATTGTGTTTTGTTCCAGTGTTATACTCCGTCGAACACTCCTTGTTGTCTGATGTGTGACTAGGACTATCAATAAAGAATTGAGTTTTTTTTTTTATATGATCACCTGATTTTTTCCACCACAAGCCATACCATATGTGGGGTAAGTCTCTATATTAACTTTTTTGTTCTTTTTTGGATTCCATCAGCATCAAAACCGTGGTCGTCCTGTCGTGTATTTGCGGAATCACTGATCTGCATTGGGTTTGCTTCCACTTTATGTTCCGGCCTGGTATTTTTATCAACGTTTGGGGGAGGGGGTATTTGTATGGTTGCGAGAGATTTAATGATGTTTATACATTAAATACCACACAATTTTTTACAATTTGTCTGTTAGCATTGGTATAATGTATTTTCAAGAATAAAAATATTACTATGATCTAAATTGAACCTGTTCAAAATGGAAGCAATCGTTTTGGCCGAGCAATTTAAAATAATTGCAATTTTGGAGAAACTTTTGAAAGTTTTCTCAAAAGGAGAAAAATGAGATGTATTTATACATACCTTCTTCATACTCTATGTATGAAGAGGGAACCATACATTTTTTTTAAAATTACAGTGCAATGGTAACCCTAGGAGGGAGAAATTGTAAGTCACATGACTGGTGGACTGTTTCTGGTCAACCTGCGAGTTTAAACTACTCAATGATTTTGTGGAATTTCGGCCATCAACACTAACAAAGAATCTTCAATAGAAGTTTTGGTGCCTTTTCATTACTTGCTATATTTACTTAGCAGATTATTTTACATGTTGATGTGAAAATCGACTAAAATCGTTTCGTCATACTAATTTTCTCCACATAATTCTGAACGATATGCAAAAAACCACATGCATCTACAATGCTTATTTCGAAAGTTATGAGAGTTTGAAAACAATGACAAGAGAATTAATCTAAATATCAAACAATATGTAAAGAATAAACCAAACAAATGGAGAGTAAAAATTTTCGTTTTATGTGGCATATCGGACATGGCGTATGATTTTATGATTTATCCAGGTAGTATAACAGAATTTGATCAAAATCTTTTACGATAAGGGCAAAGTGCAGCAGTTGTATTGCAGTTGTCCAGGAGGCTTCCTGTGATATATCACATATTATCAGTATCAGTTTGCTCTGATTTGTTTTATGTTTCTGTCTTTCCCCCTGTGGTTCTTTTTTTTAGAACGTTTCTGTGCTTTTTTCTTTTATTTTCGGCCATCTAGGTTGATTCCCCTTAATCTGCATTTATTCTGTTGGTAGCGTTGAAAGTCGAGCGATCCTCCATTTTTCGTTCGATAGTGGGGAAGCCGCTTGCTGATTGGTTTGCGCGGCGACTCTCTCCGAGTGAGCTGGGAGCTGGCCTATGATTGCTCACGATCTTCTCGGCAAGAGCGCCGAATGTTTCCGAGGAGGTTTCCTTAGCGGTCGTGGCTGTTCGGCAATGGTTGACAGGATCGGTGGATCTTCCGATCGGAGAGTTTGGTGTGAGCTTCGGCGGAAAGAGAACGTGCTTGTGTGGGCTCCCGCGATTTGAGTGGGCCGTTATTGAAAATGTGGTTCGGGTGAACAACTGGATTTTATGAAGGAAATAAGATCCTTTTTGCAGTCTTCAAATGATTTTTCAACGCGAAATATATCAGGATCAAAAGGAGATGTCCAACTTGTGAAGATGTTAACTGATTCAAAAAAAAAAAAAAAAATACAGCGCCAGCCTCACGTGCTCGAAGAATTCATTAAGCCTTTTTTTTCCTTGAATTCTAGTGTTGTGCTACCCAACAGGATGTTATTATGTTCTAAACTTCTTCTAGTGTCTTCAATTGGGAACTGTGATACTTCACATGTTTGTTTTGCTCGCGTATTACTTTCCCCATTTCCTACGAAACCCTCTGCTCCATCTTTTTTGTCCTCGCCATTTTTTGTCGTAAGTCTTTTACAGCTTCCCGCCACTTGGAGTGAATTTTTCGATGTTGGGGAAGCCGAACGCTGATTGGCGGCGTGTTCGGAAGAACGACAGCCGAATGGTTCCGAATGGCGGTTCGGCCGCGATCGGCAACGAGCGAGAGGGTGGATGGCGATTCGGGAGTGTTCGAGAAGAGACTCGGAAGGGCCGTGGCCATGAGCGGACGTGCTAAGCGGAGCTCCGAGAGTCATCGAAGTGTACGCCACAAATAGCGCAAAGAAACTTCAAATGATGACAAAACGGCGTAAGATGGAGCCCTAAGGAGGATGCAGCAAAAGAGAAGTGAAGTAGGAGTCCACAATATGGAGAAAAGGGTCCCCAAGATGTTTCCCGAGATCGTTTCCCCGCCACGTGCTGCCTGAGTTAGGCCTATCCTAAGGAGTCCACAATATGGAGGAAAGGGTCTCCAAGATGTTTCCCGAGATCGTTTCCCCGCCACGTGCTGCCTGAGTTAGGCCTATGCGGCTGGCTTGAAGTGCTCAAGAAGGAGGACGCCATTTTCCTGGTTTCGATAAACGAATTGCCCGGGATTCTCAACACAATGATCATCATATATAGAGGACTCTAATAATCGCGCAGTGGTAAATGCTCGGCCGAGCAGATTTTTGTATGCGACAGTGTGCTTCGACGTTCTAAAATATATACAGAGTTTCCAGAGAAGTTTGTCTTTTTTCTATTCCACCAACACTACACATCATATGGAAAAAGTCACCCATAATTTCTTTTTTAATTTTGAATTCACAGCGGCACCAAAACCTTGATCGAACTTGCGGTTTTGCAGGCCACAGAGAACGCTGTTTTGGCTTTCACTAACAATCTTTTGAATAGCCCCTAGGGTTAATACACCACAATTGGTGCCGTGACCAGGATCGAACTTGCGATTTTGCAGGCCACAGAGAACGCTGTTTTGGCTTTCACTAACGATCTTTTGAATAGCCCCTAGGGTTAATACACCACAGGAACAATGTTGGAACCTGAACTTTTTTTTTGTGAAAATAATGGATTAAGTGCTGGCTTCTTTTCCTGTAAAGTCTGCTCGGCCGAGCAAAAGGTTTGATGTCATGATGTGTCCAAATAAAAACCTGTAAGTGAATTCAAGTGCCCTCTCCTTCCTTGCCACTACACAACACATCTAATGGGATAATTTTTTTTTTTTTCCTTTTTTTTTAAAGAAAGATTCGCATCTGCATCGAAACCGAGATTGATCTGTATTTTGCAGTTTGTTTTTTGATCACCTTTGTAACTACCCTTTCGTCATGCCTATGTTTCATTAACTTTAATGGGAGGGGGTACATGAAGTTCTATGTAAATAGTGTTCAAATTGGGGTATTACAAATAACTCCATAACACATCCTGGAAAAGGCTATGAATTGTATTTTGACAATTATTTCAATTCATATTCCTTGCTTCACATTTTGCAGTGCAAAGGGATTAATGCTGCGCGACTAAATGGTTTTATGAAACCACCTCTACTTTCAGATAAAGAATGTTTCAAAAAAGGTAGAGGTTTTTCGCCGGAGGTTACAAGTTTGGATGGAGATGTGGCAGTTGTAAAATGGGTCAACAATCGAAGCGTTGCACTTCATTGGAATCAATGAAGAAGATGAGGTGACACGCTGGTGTAAGGAAAGTAAGTCTTACATCAAAGTAAAACAACCCACATTTGTTAAGAAGTATAATACTGGTATGGGTGGAGTTAATCTTTTATATCAACTCACTGCATTGTATCAAATTAGTGTTTGATCGAAAAAGTGGACATTGCGAATGATCTTTCATGCAGTTGATTTAGCTTCTACCAATAGTTGGATTGAATATAGAAAAGATCAGCAAGAGTTTTTAACACCATCTAAGAATATTTTAGATTTAATGAATTTCAGATTAAAAGTTGCTGAGGGTTTTATATTAGTTGGCAAGCAAAGGGGAAATTTGAAACAAGGTAGGACCTCTCTTACTCCTCCTCCTCCCAAAAACAGTTAAAACCCTTATGGAAGTACAACCTTCAAAAGATGTGCGAGTAGATAAAGTTGACCACATGCCAGACCATGATGGTGCCAAATGCGAAACAAAATGTAAAAATAGGTACTGCACACAAAACTAACATTTTGTGCCTAAAGTGCAAAGTGTATCTATGTTTAAAATGAGACAGGAAATGTTTTAAAAACTACCACGACAACATAAGAAAAAAAATCTAGTTTTCTTTTTGTTATAGAGTTGTCTTGTAATTTCAATTGTCATGTATAGATGGTGCCATGAGTCATTGTGTCTTTCGTTTTGGATACTCTCGGCGCCCAGTTTTTGTTGTGTAGCTCCCCAGCTGAAGTAATGAGGTTGCTTGTAGATATGTTGTAATTAAAAGCTGTTTGATTTAAGCTGTTTACTCTTCCCTGCTCTTTTGAACTCTAAATGTAACAAGTGGCGACGAGGATAGGATAGCAGAGGAATGAATGATAAAAACAGCGTTATTTTCGCGAGGGGAAATAATCGAGTTTCGGCAGTACAGGGACGCTAAGCCTGACGTTCCCAGCTTCACGTGCGTGGCCGAAAACGGTAATTGGATTTTGATTTCAAATTACTTTAAATTATGGGATCGTTCGGCCGTATAAAGGAGTATGACTCGGCAAATGAGTCTTGGACTCTCTACACAGAAAGATTGAAACAATTTTTCGTGGCCAACGAAATTGAGGATGCCAACCCCAAGAAAGCTATCTTCTTGACTGTCATCGGATCGAATACTTACGCCTTGCTGCGGAATTTGTTGTCTCCTGATGCTCCAACAGCGAAAACTCTGGAACAAATAATCGAAGTTCTGAATTCACACTTCGATCCTGCACCATCAGAAATAGTGGAAAGGTTCAAGTTTAACAGTCGCGTACGGCGAGCTGGCGAATCAGTAGCCAACTTCATTGCAGAATTACGAAGTTTGGCAAAGTATTGCAATTGCGGAGCATTGCTCGATCAAATGCTACGTATTGTTTGCGGTATCGAGGATGAAGGTATCCAGAGAAAATTGCTTGCTGAGGGTCAGCTGACGCTAGCCAGAGCTACGGAAATTGCGGTGACGATGGAAGCGGCCGCGAGAGATGCAGCTGATCTACGCATGTCATCAGGAGTTGAAGTGAATAAAATCCAAGAAAGGAAAAATATTCAAGTAAAGAAAAATACGCCGAAACGAACAAATACCAAATTACCCACAACATCTGTCGTAAAACAAAGAAAAGAAGAAGATATTGCTAAAAAATCAATAATAAAACCGATTAAGACAACCCCTGAAGTGTTTTCGAATAAGATCTGCACAACATTAGAAAGTGGGAAAAAGAAAAAAGCCAAGAAGAATCTTTCGGAATTACCGAAAAAGAAAGAGCGCTATGGGGGGCTCAAAAGAGAAGAAAGAAATTTTTTTTATTTTAAGCAGTGACCTGCATTGGGCATTAGCCTACTTTTTGAAAAATGTTATTGGTATTTTCGAGAAGTATAGTACCATTTTCCAAAGTGAAACCCCGAGAACACACAAGCTGAAATCAGACTTGGAGTCTTTCTTTACTGAACTTTTAAGCAGGTTTGTGAAGATGGAAGTCATCAAAAGTTCAGGATGTGTATTCTCTGTTGCATTTAGTGATAAATCAAACCACAAATGTGACTCTGAAATTAAAGTTGGTTCTCAAACCATGGATGCTTTGGAAAAGTTATCACCAACTGAGAAGGAAGCTTTTTACAAACATATTAAAGAATTCTTCATTGCATCTTGCAATTACATCAAACTAAATTTTCCAATCAATTGTGATGCACTTAAACATGCTGTGATTGCGGACACTTCAAAATGTGATTCTGTTTTTCATCGGTAAAATTCTTTGTAGATATATTTCCCTGCTTGCTCAAAAAAGATGATACAGAGACCAAATTTGATGCATTAGACAGGTTGGAAGACGAGTTTTTATTTTATTAAACAGCTTCTCTTCCAGAAAACATTTTGAGCCTAAGGATGGATGAACAATGGGGTACATTGTCTAAAGAAATTGGACCTCTTGGTCAACCCCAGTATGGAAAATTGAGTCGGGTCATGTTGGGCATTCTGACAATCCCCAATAGTAACGCTACTTGTGAGCTTAGTTTTAGTCTTGTTCGGAGGAACAAGACTGATTTTAGAAGTTCAATGAACTTGGAGACTCTTCAAGCAATTCTCATTGCTAAGTCGCAAATCACTGATGCATGTCACTTACAAAATTATGATAAAGAATTTTTGAAAAAAGTTAAATCAGCAACAACAATTGCCTTAAATAAATAATATAATTTAAAATTAATGATTACTTATTATTTTGTGTTTGTGTGTTTTTTGCATAATAATTTAGTTCCAGTTAATATACTTGACTTCAGGTAAGCAGATCATTATCATTTCAAAATCCCTTCATATGACAATAAAATTGATGTATAGCAATAAATATCAATTTAAATGTAGCATTAAATTGTGATGCATCACATGTGTTTTTATGGCTGTCTGATGATCTATTTTAAGTTTTCGCCCTATACATCGCCCCTTGTTTTTTTTTTTTTTTTTTTTTTTGCCTTTTCCCCTTGTTGTTTGGCTGTTGAATGTTGAGCATGGCGCCATAGTTCGCAAGTTTGGGGAAGCCGGCCGCTGATTGGCTAGCGATCTTATCGGCAGATGCGCCGAATGCTTCCGAGTAGCTGTTCGGCCGGGATTGGGAGTTTTTGGCCGGAAGGGTATTGGATCGGGGAAGCGTCGGACCAGTAGTGCTGTGGAGGGCGCGAGAGCGAGCGGACGTGCCGCGGATGTTTTCGGCGAACCATGCCTTTTGTGTCATGCACCTTTTTTCCTCTAGTGCGTCCTAAGAAAAAGGAATATTTTAATGAAGAGACAGCCGTGAGGTGTAAAAAACGAAACGATCATCCAGAATTGGATGATATCCGCATGAAGAAGCGATGGTAAAAGATTTGCACCAGAAGGCCCCACGTGCACCGAGGAATCGTCAGACCGGCTCCCCGTTCTCCTCTTTTGGCCATGCTTAAACTCGGCAACATTCATGCTTAAGAGTGAATTTTTTCTGTGTTTCAGTGCTAGGGTCAACCCTACCGTGATCGTAAGAGACCCTTTTACCAATTGTGAAAGCAAATGATGTAGTGTGATCCGTTTTCAAAGTTAAGCTCGGTCGAGCACTCGTTGTTGTTCTTTGTGACTTAGGACCACAAATAAAAATGTGAGTTATACTTGATCGCCTGTTTTTTTCTCCACCACAGCCACACTATTAATAAGGTAAGTCGCTACTTTAATTTTTCTTTTTGAATTCCCACTGCATCAAATCCGTGATTGTCCTGTCGCGTTTTTGTGGATCCACTGAATCGCATTGGGTTACTTCCACTTTATGGTCCGGCCTAGCGTTTTCTAATCATTTTAGGGAGGAGGGGGTTGTTAGCATGGTGGTAATTCGTTAATGAGGTTTCAAAATTAAAACTACACCACATAAATAGAATTGTGTTTTTTATGTTTGGATTTTTTTACTGCAGCTTATTATGAAATGATACCTTAATTCTTAACAATTCCCTCTATTTTCATTTTTAATATATACAACTTAATTCTAGAATTTGTTGTAATTTTATTAAATGAAATTAAAAATATGAGTAATTAAATTTTAAACTGAAATGTAGTTTTGTTGAAAATTGCACAGGAATCGTACAAAAAGTATTATAGTGGTGCTTGGAATGTAATAGTACTGGATAAAATGCTAGCAAACACTAAGATTTCATGCTCCTATTTTAACCCTCTGTGCTCCTATTTTTTTTCCTCGGTACTCCTATTTTTTTGTCTTGAGGTTGGCAGCTATGGATAAAATATTTTTACAAAAAAAGAAAAGAAAAAAAAAAAGAAACAGAATTAACTTACTCTGGTTTTCAAGGTATTCACTTTATTGTCTGGAGGCAAGCGAAACCATTGGAGAGATGGGTAGTGAAAGGCATATAGGTAATTGCTAGGACCAACTTGTTCTGTGTTGTATGAAACGCCACCAAAAATGTAAATACTTTCTGTTTGATGATGATAAGCAGCAGAATGCCCATATATACCTTTGAAAAAGTTTTATAAATATATATTTTTTAATTTAGACATTTGATAAAAAGAACCAAATAAAAATAGAATGTCAAAATAATAATAATAATAAGATAAATACCAATTGGTATAGCTCCAGTTGTGTTGACAAGAGACCACTGCTTTTTTATTGCATTGAATTCCATTATCTTTTCAAAAAAACCATATGTAGGAGAAAATCCTCCAATCAGCACAAGCATTACATCATTAACTCTGGTTAAGGTAGATCCAGCTAATGATACCACACCTGTTGAGGTCTAGAAATAATAATAAGAAAAATATTTTTAACAAAATGCTAATGCAATTGAAAAAATACTTTGAACTATTCAATACTTTTCAAGCCCTTATTTTAATAAACTTAAGCACTCTAGAAAACTATGTCTTAACATCTGCAAGAAAGTTTTGGAAAATAAGACTCAAGAATGTGGGATTCTTGTGATGATACTCTTTCTTCTGTTAGAGATTAAAATAATGGATATATTGATGTTAAATTTTAGTATACACATTAAACTAATACTTTTAAGTAAAAAAAAAATTATAATAATCAAAGGTATTTGAAAACTAAAAAATAAATATTTAATACATGAAATACGTATACAAAATACTCATGTTAGAAAAAGTGTCATTCATTATTAAATTAAAAAATACCAGCCACATTTATACATCCAATAAAAACATAACTTAAATAAGAGAAGCAAATTAGATTCAACCAAAAAATGAAACGCACAAGTACAGCATCAACAGGTCAAGATAATTTCCCCACTGCAAATTATAAAAACACAAATACATTCATAGACACAAAAGCACAGTAATAACAATTAAAAAAAAGGGGGGGAGAAAGGAAAATAAAGATTCTAAAGGGAAATCCATATTCATCACTTTTGAGCCTAAATTATTACATCAGTTCTGACATTTAATCTAAGAATTCCTCCATAAAATAAAACAGGGTTCTTCATATTGAAAAAACATTTTATCTTTACATACTGAAATGTCTGGTAGTTGCATCCATGACTGCCTTGTTGTGTTAAATTCCCAGAAATCTCCCAGAACTTCATTTCCACTCAAACCACCATGGACGTACAGTGAATCGTTTAAAATGGCAGCAGCATGGAAATGTCTAGGAGAAGGAGAAGGTTCAGAAGAAATCTGAAAAAAGAAACTCCATTAATAACTTTCCTACTGCATAAAATTTAAATACAAAAGGAAAAAAAAAGCAAAAATGACAGAATTACAGTAAGACATAAAAGTTGTCAAGTTCAAGTACAATAGAACTTGATTTATGCAGCCCTTGTGGATCTAGATCTTGGCATCATAATTTTGCATAAGTAATGTTAATTAATAGGAAAGTACAAATGTAAATATAAATATAACTATGAGTGCACTGCACATTTGCTTTAAATGTTGATCTATAAATAATAGCATTTATATAACAATGCTCCAGTCAATGTCTTACCTGTTTGAGGCTGAAGACAATCTGTAGTTAAGAAATGAAATGAAAAGTGTTCCTACACTCTATTCTTTTATTTGAAATAATTCTAATTTTCTAACAGAATATTTTTTTTTATTGTGATCAGCAGTAAATCCATTTATTTAAGTTACTGCTATGCTTATCACCTTGGCAGTAAGTAAGAACTCAACAAAATGATCTGTGGAGGTTTCATACGCCATTATTTCAGAAACTAACAGGGTACAGTACTAAGCTCTTCATGACAACTGACATTATATTTCTTCACAACAAGATTACTTGCATTAATCATACACTGAAGCTCTAATTTTCCCTTGCTCTGAAGCTCCACTAGGTTTTTTTTTGTCCCAATAGAAACATTCAAGTAATCATAAACCACAATGCTGAAGGTGAGGTGCAAATAAAAAATGTTTGGCATATTAACTTGTGTCAACATTGTTTACATATATTTTTGGAAAAAAAGGAAATAAAAAAATGAATAGTACTTCAAATATAAATACTAGCAAATGAAAACTTAAGGTAAAGTGAAAATTGTGGGAAAAAATATTTAACACGTATTACCTTGCTCCAGCGATGAACAGATATATTATAAAAAAAGAGATCATCCAAGTAACCAACTTCAGGGGAGTAACCACCGAACAAATAAAGATTTTCTGTGTTTGTCATATTATCTTTAACAGCCAATAAAGAATGACCAATTCGGCGCCTCGGAAAGTGATGCAAGAATGACTCATTCCAAAAAGCATGTTGAGAGTCATACAAATTAGTCCATAACAAATGATGGCTCAACAATTTTACCGAACAATCTGGTCCGCCATAATGCACTTCACAAATGCAGAGATGATAATCCTGTAAAACACAAAAGTATGTGATATAAAATATTTTATTAATTACTTAAAAACAAGGTTTGAAATAGTATCTCTCTCTATTGTAAAAAAATGCATGCTTTTTTTATATTCCTGTGATTAAATAGCAACATGAAGCTCAGGGTTTCTGATCCAGTCACATTTTTCGTAAAATGCGAAAATAGTATATAAATTACAGAAATAAAGCACGGCATTTTCGCTATTTTGCATGGCAATATCTAAATCTTATTTTAAATCGTAGCCAGCATGTATAAAATGCTATTGAAGTCAACAATATACTGTCTTACTGGACATTATGTCCCTCCAATAAATGCAAATATTAGTGGTTTTAAAGAGCTTGTGTTCTTTCAATGTGTATCACAATATTCAATGTGTATCCACTCCTATCTTGGACCAATAGCTAATTTCTAAACCGTTAGAGATAAGCATATAGTTTATTTAGGAAAAAATCTCCAAATTACGAAAGGAATTTTGGGTCTATTCAATGTTTTTCAAAAAATCAAATTTTGAAAGAGATACGAAATTTAAATTTTTATACAGTCCTCCAGTCCTATCAATCATATTTAGTAAAACATTCTTGACACTGTAACGTTTAAAACAAAAAAAATCATTCTTCTACCACAAAAATTGACCGAGTTATGACGTTTTGAAAAGTCAAGATTTTGCATTGTTTCATGACGTCATCGAGAGATCGCTCCCTCTTGATTTTTAAAAATCTTGATTTTTCAAAACGTCATAACTCGGTCAATTTTTGTGGTAGAACAGTGATTTTTTTTTAGTTTTAAACGTTACAGTGTCAAGAATGTTTTACTAAATATGATTGATAGGACTGGGGGCTGTATAAAAATTTAATTTTGTAACTCTTCAAATTTGATTTTTGAACTGTTTCAAAATTGATGAAAACATTGAATAGACCCAAAATTCCTTTCGTAATTTGGAGATTTTTTCCTAAATAAACTATATGCTTATCTCTAACGGTTTAGAAATTAGCTATTGGTCCACGATTGGAGTGGACACCCTGTATATACTATGAATTCAATTTTCTTGAAGATATCATGGCTGAATTTTGAATTTAGCTTTCAACAAGAGATGAAACGCATGGAGTAGGTTAGAAATATATGTAAACATATTCACTATTTATTAACCTTTCAACATTTTAGCATTTTGCTAAAGCCTTTTCTCCAACTTTAGCTTTTTTACAAAAGAACTTCTAAGCTCAACTTAAATCCTGACATGAAGTAAAATATTGTATAGAAAAAGTCAGTCATCTGTATTCTAAATAATGAATATTATGAACAAAAAAGTTCGCAAAATTAAGAAAAAAGGATTTCTATTAAAAACAAAGCACCTGATAAAATTTACTATAAGGGTTAAACAATCTATCAAGTTCAAAAAAACACTGGGAACATTCTTAAAATCAATATTTTAGGATTTAATAAAGAATTTAAGATAAAAACAAATAATCAAAAAAAATTTTCAAACTTTCGATACTTTTTCTATTAGTTTTCCAGAATGTACTGATTTTATGTAAATCGTGAAAACAAACATATAGCAACTTTAACAATATGCATAGACATAAAACAATTCAAAAACTTGAGCAAAACAAATATCTAATGTTATACTTACAACATCGCAATAACCCTGGTTCAATGAGTAAGAGCAATTGTTAGGACAGTAACTAGTGGTGCAGAATGTATCTGAGGCACTTTGATTGTATTTCTCTTCACAGCACTGTACCGCATCATTGGAGCACTGCTCTACTCTAACATATGAGGCATTAAATCCATGACTGTCTGAGTCTCGTTTAAAATGAACAGTAAGGTATCCTGATGTAGCAGTAGCAATTATTGCGTGACTGAGATTTGTACCACAGAATGCTCCAAGCAATATATTAGGGTGATCTGCCGCAACAAAGTTAGGAAGTCCATCATATATGTATATGTGATTGTGTGGACATGGTATGTTGATGTCTTTGTGTATGGTGATTTGAAGATAAGTTCCAGTGCTGCAATAAAGTAAAAAATAAATGAGAAGGAAATAAAGGATCAATGTTTTTTTTTAATATAAAACACTGAGAATTAAAACCACAAAGTTTAAAAAAATATATTTATTTACACAATGACTAATATTGAATTTAAATATCTAAAATCTACATCATAGTTTGTACCCAAAATTGGAAATAAAATAAACCTTTCAGTTTTGCAGTATAAAACATAACACTTCTTTTAGAAATTGTTCAGTACAAAATTTGATGTAAAGCATACCTCTGCATGGGCCCTAAGAGAGACTGCATATCCAAAACAGAGTGAACAGTAAGTAGCCATAAGCAATCTTGGGCACCTGTAGAAAAGGCAGGACTTCCAAACTTCCCTTGAGTGGCATTTATAATCACTTTTCTAGGATAACATTCTTCGAAGCATTCACCATTATTTCTATAAGAATTAAGTTATGGTAATGTGTAAGGTCAATTGTGTGAAGCATAATAGTTCTACAGTTGAACTCGCTCAATAAAAAACAATAGTTAGTATAAAATCAGGGTAGAAACAAACCTATTTTTATAATTCAGGTTTGGTTTTCTACTTAATTACATAAAGAAACAGCACATGTATTATGCACATTAACATAAATGGTTTGGGAAGGCCTTATAAACCTTATTATAACCTTATAATCCAATAAATCAATTTAATTTTGAGTTTAATTACTTAGGTTTTAAAAAGGTTTGCAGCCTTTTGAAACTTTGCAAGAGCTAAAGATGCTACACTAAATGAGGTTTGATTACATAGCTAAGCAGTATTGAATTCAAGAAAAAAATAATCATAAATGTAAAAAAATAAAGTATAATTTGGGTGAAAGACTAATTTTATGACTATCAGATATTCAGGTGAACTCATTAAATAAGACCTGACAGTTGAATAGGAATTTCAACGCAATTTAGTATTTACTTCAAATGTGTCATGAACAGCAAGGGAATAATGACACGCCTTAATTTTTCCACCATGAAATTGCGAACTGTAGATGATTAAGGGCTTCTATACTCAAGCCATATCAGTGTTAGAGTAAGTTAAAGTGCAAAAGTAGAATTTTTCGTACAAGGCTGAAGCATCAGTTAAAAAAGTCAAAATTAATCTGACTCTTTACAGCAAGGAGCCGCATATACTAATATGTAACATAAGAGAATTTCAAAAGCAAACTTGACTTTCAAACATCTAATGTAAAGGATTCCCAAACTTCTCTGATCTTTTTCTTCGAAGAATTGAAATTTTCTCAAAGCTCATACAGTTTGTCTCTATTATTTACATACACCTTGATAGCATGGACACTTTGAAGCAATTGGACACCAATGTATGAATTAATAAATTGTTTTACATGTGACTGAAACTTATTAATTTCTTTTACCGAATACCAAGGAATTCTTAAGCATTTTTAGAGGCAATACAGTCCTTGTGAGGGTGGCATACTGACTGATTTTTGAATTCATAAAAACAAGGAATGTTTCACCCATACAGTTGGGAGAAAACAATTCTCCCATTTGTTAATTTCAGGGCAAGCTTGAACAGGAATTTGCAGCACACACTGATGTGCTGTATTGGTTTTAACTACCTGGAGCCAAAATATTCAAATGATAATAACGGAACAGTAAGTAAGGAATTGTATTTACAGATATTAATTGGGAAATGTTGCAACTTGGTGCACTATAGATATGCTCAAATCTACTTAAAAGCACCAAGTACTATAGAGAACTCATAATGTCATGAGTTCTTCGGTGAAAATTCATTCATAATGAATATCTGTTACTTTCATATGGTTTTGACTGGGGGAACTAAGCTAAATCCAACTAACACACTGGAAAGAGAGAAGTGATTAAAGACTACAATATGAGAATAAAAAGCATGTTTCTGAATATTCTTACATATTAAATTACCATTACTCCAAGTGGCAGAAACAGCAAGTGTTACAGACTCTTGAGAAAGTCTGCAGCCTATTTCTTGCTAAAAGAAGAAAAAAAAAACTTAATAAAAAAAAGAATCTTAAATTTCTGTTGATGAAGATTTTTACCAAATTAACTGGGATATAATTTTACAAGTAGCATGTATTTGTATAAGAATCTTAATTTTCAGCAGTATTTCTCGGCGCTGATTTGGATCGTATATAACGGATCATATGTTGGTATGTCTTGCAGATTTTATTTTTTCATTTTTAATCTGTGTCGCAGACTACTGAAAAGAATTCTGCTATTGGACTATTATTAACTATAAAATAAAACTTGTCAAAAAAATTTTTTTTTTTCATACTTGGGATTTCCGTAAAATCCTTTTTCACATTCAGAGCAGTTTGAACCAATTGTATTATTCAAACAAAAACATTCTCCAGTAGTAGCATTGCATATTCCAAGTTCTATGTTGCCGTGTCCATTGCAATCACAAATTTTGCAGCCGTCTGAGCTTGTGGCATCTCCATAACTTCCTACTCTATAAGAAAAACATGAAAATACAGATAACTTTCAGATACAAAAGGTTTTTTTTTTTTTTTTTTCAAACAAATGTCATAAAATAAAAGAAAATGGAAAGAAGACCCCCCTCTTTCACTGTTGAAACTTTTTATAAACTTAATTTTTCTAGAATAAATTATATTTACTATCCAAAACTAATAACTATTATGGAATTATACAATTAAAAAAAAGGAAATGTACATACTTGCATCTTTCACAAAAATCTCCTTCCGTCCAATCTTGACAACCATCACATACGCCAATTTCGTTGTCGCAGGTGCTGTGGTTATTGCACCCACAGTCTATGCTGCAATCTTCACCAGCCCAGCCAAGATCACAGATGCATTTGTAATCATCTGCTTCTGAGCAGTAACCATGCATGCACTCAACGCTACAGCTACGGAAGTGAATGAAATTTGACTATTAATACCAACCACCTTGCATTGATTACATTGCATATAAGCAAATTTTTGATTTTTTAAGCTTATCAGAATAAGTATAGTGACTTTATTTTACATAAAAATGACAATCAGAAATTTATGGCTTGAATTAGAGTGCATTATTAAGAGGTTCTTCTATGCAAAAAATAAGATAATATGGCAAATTACAACACAGTAATTACTTGATCTTTTTTTTTTTTTTTTTTTTGAACAATTATTCAATTTAGAAGCCTGCTAAAAAAAGCAAATGCTTTTGCAAATCAGATACCAAGGTTTCGGCTACAGTCGCATTTTTGGCAAAATGCTAAAATACTATCTACATTGGGAAAATGAAGCTAGAACAATTTCGCTTTTTTGCTCCAATGCAATAAGAACAAAAAACAATGCACAATCTGAGAGAGAAAGCAAGCATGGTGATATCTAACTTAATCTTATTATAAATCATAGCCAACATGTATAAAATGCTATTAAATTTAACAATATATTGTCTTAATGGGCATAAAATCCCCCCAATAAATGCATTATTAACAATTTAAAAAAAAAACTTGTGCTCTTTTAATGTGAATTACAATCCTAAATTTTTCACTTTAAATTTGAAAAAAAAAATGTTGCCTGCTATGAATGTATTTCTTTCAAGATGTCAAGGCTGAACTTTGAATTAAGCTTTCAACAGTAGACGAAATACATAGAGGAAGTGAGAAAGATAATAAACAGATTCACTATTTATTAACCTTTAGCATTTTTCCTAAAGCCTTTCCTCTAATTTTAGCTTTTTAGCTAAAAAAATTTTAAATTCAGCTTAAACCCTGTCAGACACTGAAACAAATGAAGTCATACACAGAACTGTGTAGAAAATAGTTACTTTACAAAAATTGGAGGGACAAAACGGCTATGCTAACTACAAATCAATGCAGATTATTAAGCAAAACTATTTAAAAGTTCATTTACAGAGATAAACTTTACACATTCGTGGTTTAAATTTCTAGTTCATTCTTCTATTCATCAGACTACAAAAGAATTAATTCAAGCCTTCCCTCAACACTTAATACTTACTCTCTAACACATTTTTCTCCATCACCTTCAAACCCCACATTACATTCACAAATATATGAATCGGGTGTGTTCTTACAAGTTGCATTTTTGTGACATTCATGCAAGTTCCAAAGACATTCATCCAAGTCGGGACAGAAGCTATACGACCACTGGTAATTTGACAATTCCAATGTTTCATTTTTCACCAATGTGGGACAAAATCCTAAACAAAAATAAATATACATGCATATAAGAATGAAAAAAAAAGCTGTACACAAGGTTAAAAAATGTAATTTAAACAAAATAAAATAATTTCTAGTATAATTAGTTCTCTTCTAAATTCAATAAAATCTAAGTATGGTAGTTCATCTGGCCATCATTAAACAAGATGTTTTTTGATAAAGATAAAATTTCGTGGGGTTACAAGTCAAAACATGATTTTGAGAAAACGCTGATCAAAAAATTTTTATTTTAACTTCTTTGGAATTGACATAATTAAATCAAATTAAATTATAGTAATAGACTTAGTGTGTTTTACTTTTACTAAGAAATATTTTTCAACATTAAAAAGCAACTAAGTCCCTTAGTGTGTTTTACCTGTAAGAACTACTTGGCTTGAGTACATAATGTGATTACAAATTTGTTTAAAAAACTGAATTAAATAAAGATATGACTTAGTGGGTTTC
>JAXGGA010006964.1:0-57500 GCA_038373865.1 Uloborus plumipes
AACATATAGCAATTTGTCATAGCTAATAAAAAAAAAATAATAATAATAATACGCACACACACACACACAAACACATCCGAAGAGAGCAACCACCTCCTCCCCTAAAGCGTCAGCATATAGTCCGAAATTGCGTTTTAAGACGTCAATATCAAAGCATTTTTCATGTACAATCAAAAATGCGTTTAAAGAGCTTCTATTTCGAAACTTTGTCGACGAGCATCCACAAATCAAACAAGTTCTTAATGCTCCTTCCTTACAGAAATAACTTGAAATTGCGTCTTAACAAAACAAGCTTTTTATTTTAACATCTAAAATGACGCCCGACAACTTTGCACACTCTTAAAAGCCAGGGTGTACAAGCGAAGTTATATCCTATATTTTTTAGAAAATTTCAGAGCGATATGGTTGATGAACCAGTGTTAATGTCGTGAAATTGATGTGCATTCATAATGCATCATGACTTTTTTTTTAATGTTACATTTTATTTTCTGAAAATTAACACCCTCAATTTATTTGATTTATGGAGCCCATTGGTTTGAAAATCACCGATCAAAATTCACTCAGTCGGCAAAACGCTAGGAGTCAGTCGGCAAATTTAATCTCAGCACCCCCCCCAACCGAACTTGCTTCGCGACGGCCCTGATCCTGTTAAATAGATCTGAGCGGTGTATCCGATTGAAATCCGCCAAAACATAACTCCAAGTTCTACGTGATTTGTGGCGCAGTGAGGGGAACTTGCGCTGTGCAGGCCAGTCTGTCCAAGTTTGTATAAGGTTATACGCTAAAAGAGTTGAGGTAAGACGAAGAAAAGTGAATCGGAATGGCATTCCCTGCCACAGGTAAAATTGTTATTCTTTTTTTTTTCTCTTTTTTCGACAATTGTTTCATTTTGTCCTCTAGCTCTTGTTCTTACGAGTTTTTTTCTTTAACATTTTTCCACTATTAAAAAAAAAAGGTCAAAATTGCGCCCCCCTGGTTGCTGCGCCCGTGGCAAGAGCCACTCCTGCCAACCCCTAGCTACGCCTCTGGGTATAGGTAGTTTTTTTCATATTTTGTATTTACTTTTTAAAAAACTAGTTAAAGCCCCGAATTCTACTTCATGCGAAAGAGCCATTTTTTCATGTTGGCAAAAGGTTAATAAGCTTCGCAGTACGTATTGGCAAAGTGAACTAACTTTCGTCATCCTGATTTAACAAGTGGGTTCCTTTAATCTTTCTTCCATTAAAGTTTAAGTTGTCAGAGTCAAATTATATATAAAACTGACTGTAGACTACTTGAGAAACAGGAAACCTAATGAAAACTCTATTATTTCTCTATACTTACATGTCAATTGCACGCAGGTCAAGATAAGATTAAGATTTTAAATCTCAAAATTATTATCCCATTGTTGAGGGGTGAAAGAATTTTACTTAATTTGTGTAGCACCTTTTTATATTCACAAAATTACTAATTTTTACGTTCATTTTTCTTTCTTTTTTTTGTGTGTTTTTATAAACTAAGAGAGACATTTTGTACAAACTGAAGAAACTGCTTCTTGTGACATACCAGGAGTGTAAGTATGAAACCGGAATTTTTCTACAGGAAAAACACGTTTATTGTAATGATATGATACAAAGTACCTTATTCAAAGTATTGTCCGTCGCTATCTATACATTTTTGCCATCTTTCTGACAATTTGTGGATTCCGCGCCAAAAAAGCTGTTGATCTTTTGAGGCAAACCAGTCATCGAGCCATTTTCGTATAGTTTCGTAAGAAGTCAAGCGCTGCTCAGCAAGTGCGTGTCCCATTGATGCAAACAAGTAATAATCGGATGGAGCAAGGTCCGGTGAGTAAGCCGCATGCAAAAGAATCTCCCAACGGAACGACTCTATCGTTTCCTGGACCCGTTTTACTTTGTGTGCTGGTGCGTCGTCATGCAGCAAAATCACCTTGTGTTGTCTTTGTTGGTATTTTGGTCGTTTTGCACTCAAAGCTTGATTCAAATTGGTCATTTGTTGTCGGTAGCGTTCAGTATTGACAGTTTCCCCAGGTCTTCGTCCAACAAGGCTTGCAGGTCAGCGTCTTCAAACTTTTTCGGTTGTCTTCCACGTTCTTCGTTCCTCACGTCAAAATCGCCACTTCAGGGGCCCTACTCTCATTGTATCGTCGATATAGTCGACACCCAGAATACGGGTTTTTTGTGCCCCGTGACGTCACATCTCGTGAGACACGAATAATCGCTAATCTCAAAGATACTTCTAATTTAAGGTATCTAGAATCGCGCCGAGAAGTTTACGACAGGGTAAGAAGACGGGAGAAGTCTTCCTCGGCAGTGAGAAGCTGTTTGTTTATTCCATTTTTTTCTCAACGCGAAGTGTGACATAATGTTTATAAGTTCTGAAAATGCGTGGTTTAGTATGTTTTTACACTGAGAGTTAAGATTTTTTCTTTATTTTGAGTTTGAATTTGGGAGAGGCATCCATTTATCGGCAGTAATTGGAACTATGCAACTTTGCCGATTATCTATAATCATCTTATTTTACTGATTAATTGGCCAAAATTTTGCAAATTGAAATTACTTTAAGGTATGCCCAAAACTTGAATTTATATGTTTACTTAACCAGGGTGTCATCTAACCCAGGGGGGAGGGATACATTTCCTTTAATAAAATGAGCTCTTTACTCAAATTCTATTTTCTACCAGGGGAGGGGGAGCATTTCGTTTTTATTGTGTCGTATTTAAGTTTAATTTTTCCTCACAGAATAATTGAATCATTGTTATTCAAGTCTTAAAATGATAGCAAAAGCATAAAACATGAATTTGTTTCTTTCAATTCTCAAACATAAAGTGTTTTAAATGCATTTTGGAAAAAAAGATCCTCAGACATGTGATTTAGGATCTCCGTTTTTCTCTTATGAATTGCCGCAAAAATAGGGACTTGTACTGAATATTTAGAGAGTGAATATATATCTCTTATTGTGAAAAGGCCAAAATATCGCGAAAAGCAAAATTGAGTCTATCAAAATCATTGCAAAAAGCGCAGACCATGCAGTAATTTTTACCCCTCTCAAACAACAAATGTTTTAAATGCACGTTTTGAAAAAGTCATACCTAGACACAGGGCACGACTTTGTAGGACATTGAGCACGAGCTTTATGTGCTGCCCCCCCCCCCAAATAAAAACAGTATAATGAAGTAGTAAAATATTTTGGATTTCAAGTTTTCGAAAGAGTAAATTTTAATTTATTTTTTATCCTGTCATAGTGCTATATGAAATTTCTCCATTTTAAAAACTTTAGATGGATTTAAGGTCTTTTTTTGCCCTGCCCAGACATGTGATTTTTAAAGACTGAAAATACAACTATTATTGCGAAAACAAAAATGAGTAACGCAAAAGGGGGACTTTTACTTAAAGCCTGAATTTAAAACTATTATT
Source organism: Uloborus plumipes (assembly GCA_038373865.1). Classification (NCBI taxonomy): domain Eukaryota; kingdom Metazoa; phylum Arthropoda; class Arachnida; order Araneae; family Uloboridae; genus Uloborus; species Uloborus plumipes. Next base: position 3,417 of record JAXGGA010006964.1, read on the forward strand.
GCGATAAAGTAAAAATATCGCTGAAAACAAAGTCATGAAGTTAAATGATTTAATTTAACAAATATTTTTAAATATTAGTATTACTTTTTAAAAGTATTTATAAATTTTTTCATGTTCAGTCGAAGCATTTGATACATTGAAATGAATTCGCACAATGTATTTCGACACCTTACTTCGCTTACGCTTGTATGCTCGTATGTGTTGAAAAGATGTACTAATTGCGATTTAATATTCTAATATTTTTAAATTCCTGAAACACAACACCTTAATCTGCCCGAATGCTTTTAATATTTGGCTCTCAAATCGTTTTGCCATCTATTTCAGAGGCTAAGCTAAACCAGAAAGTTAAAGCAAAATGCACGCGGGAATGTTGATGTAACGCGAGTGAGATATACTGTTATTTGATTGGTCAATCATTTTTCCTTCTCGATACGCGGCAGAAGGAGAGAAAATTCTCGCTTGGGCACATTAGGGCTTTCAGAGTAGCACAAGATTTGACAAGTGACTACTTTTTCGGCTATTCTTGCTTGTCGTGAGGGAGTAATAGACGTCACTGGAAGTTCCAGGAAGTTTCAGAGTAGGGCCCCTGAACCGTTTGAACCACTCGAAAGTCGAACACTGTTTTACCGAGAGCATGCTCACCATATGCCTCCACAAGCATTCGATGCTATTCGGCTGCGGTATTCTTCAGGTGAAAACAGAAAAGTAGTGATGTCCGCAAATCGCAATTTGTTGGCACAAAACTCGACATGTTTATCTCTAATAAACTAATGCTACTGAATGAAACTCGTGTTATTGTGAGTTGGAAATCTTTGTCGGATATCAATACAATTACAAGACACTGCTGACGTGATGAGTCGGAAACTACATCGACATCTAGCGCCACTTATGGGAAATTCCGGTTTCATACCTACACACCTGGTAAAGCACTTTTGTGACGAATTCCTACTATAATCTTCGTAGCTGAAGTACAACGTATACGTCGTAATTATGTGATGGTATAATTATGTTCTGTTATCTCAGTTATGTCACTGTTTAGGAAACTATGCGAAATCTAACGTCATTTCCCCTGTAAAATAATTTTCATCAACTCAGAATAGGAAAAAATATTTCAAACAAGGAGAAAAAAAAAGTTATCTATGTAAAAAATAAGTAAAGTTAGTGATGAGTCCAACGTAATTGAATTAAATACTGGGTTTCGAGAACACATGAGCGTTTTACTAAATTTGACAGTTCAAATGTAAGTATAGGTAGCAAAAGTAAAACTTTCAATCTAGTTTTATTTTTGGCTGCTTTTATGAACACCAAAGATTTGCTATAGCGCTTCAGGGAATTCTGCCGGATATTTACAAAATCGTATGTAATAGGTTCCACAGTAAATCACGAAAGATTTGCGCTAGAGCTAAATCGATTGCGAAGTAATGTATTTGAAAGATTTAAGGGCGCTTATTTCTATATTGGGGCTTCCTAACAGTATTTTGGCGGTTTAGTTGTGAGTAAATTGTAATGTGATAAGTTTCAAATTTGAGTTTAATGTGTAAACTCGTAAAAACACTATATGTCTTATTTAAATTTTTACAGTGCATATCTAATATAATCAAAACTTAGATAAATATAAACTGCAGGAGATAAATTTTAAAAATTAATTCGACAAAACGCAATTCCTTGTTGCTATTGTTGACTGGCCAATAGTTAAAAAACACTACAGAAAGATTAAGTGTCAAATGCAATTGAATCATTTATTTCAGAAACCACCAAAGCGACAAAATTTCTGATTTTAAGAAAACATTTCTTCACGTTAAACTAAATAATAGTGATTATAACAATATTTTCTGAAAGAAATAGATCTAAATATGAATATATTTCAGTTTAAAACATTGAAATCCTAGTAGATTTTTTCATAAATAACGGTAAAACTACGTTTTCGAACTTTTAGAGTTTGTGGCTTAGGTGGTTTCTGAAATAAACGATTCAATTACTTCTCTCAGTTAAAAATCTCAATATTTTCCATTAAACTCTTAAAAACTTACTATATTGACCATAGGCGGCTGGTTCACAGAAAAAGTGGGAGGTCCGAGAAAACGTGGTGGGGTAGAAGGGGGCTTCCTGTATTATTACTTTTTTTTTGACGAAAATTTTGCTATAGTATTAGATTTTAGGATAATTATTAATTAAATGACCTTCTCAAAAAAAAAAAAAAAAAAAAACTGGCAGCAGCCTCAAAAATCAGGATAGATGGTGATAGTGAAATTCCTCCTTCCAATTCATAGTACTGTTTTAATTTTTCTGAAGTAGTATGAAAAAAAAAAAAAAACTACACACACATTTATTAAGTCGATTTTTCCTTTTTTAATGATGTGAATCCATCAAGACGATAATTTTCCAACCATATGCTAATTTTTTGCTTAGAAAAGTGGAGGGGCAGTGCCCCTTTGTTTTAGAAAGTGAGGGGGCATTTGCCTCCCCCTCCCCCCGTACGAGCCACTTATGATGTTGACATTAATATCAGCGTGCTATGACATTAGTTGAAGAACTTAGTTGAAGAACGAATTATGGGACAGTTTAAAAATCGGAGAAAATTAGCTCCGAAATTCTTACATTTTCTCTTTTTCTTTCTTTTATACCATCAGTTTTCTAGAACAATATAGTTATATTGATGATAAAAGGAGTTTTAATAAAACAAAGTTTAAATTCTTCACCCGTAAACATTGTTTCAGGGTCAGTAGTCATTCCCAGCACAAATACTGAAAAAATATATTTACGTTTAACAGCATGGTTACGTTTCAGATATATGAGCCAATATTTAGAAAAGTGCCAATTTGAAGTTGGAGTTTTCTGAAAAAAAAAATTTTTTGCGGAAAAAAACTAATATTGGATTTTAAGTCTAAATTGGGTCTAAATGCAAGAAAATAAAAGGGGGAGGTCAAGGAAGTTATTTACCCCCTCCTTCGATTACTCACTTTTAAGCTGTTACAGATCTGATGAATGTTACAGATCTGATGTTAATATGAGTTACATATTTGAGTTTATACTTTCAGTTTTCGTTAACCTCTCTAAATATGATATCATTTCCTTGCATTTTTAACATAAAATCAAGATAATTATATTAAAATATATATATTAGGCTAAAAAATCAAATTTCATTGTAAAAAATTTTACAATGAATTTCTTGGAAATAAAAATAAGCGATAAGGTTTTTAGATAAAATAAATTATGAGATTATCAAATCCAAGCTAATAAAACATTTGTTTTGTTTTTAAACAACACACAACTTCAACTTTTTCAACACACAACTCTGCTGCTTGCTTTTCTTTAATTAGTTGCAGGAAATTTAATTTCTTGATCAGAAATTCAAATTCAGCATGCTAGTTATTATCTAGTTATTTAGCGAAGTTATGAGAAATTGAAGCACCAAAAAAAAAAAAAAAATAAATAAATAAATAAATAAATAAATAAAATAATAATAATTAATTAACTTAATTTCTGCAGTGTCAATTTTTCTTATTTTACTAACTTCTATTGTTAGGTCATACAAATCACAAATGAAGCAATTGTACTAAAACTCACTGCTTTTCATTTTTTAAGAACAAAAATATTCAATATATATGGCTAAAACCTATGATTTTTGCTTTTTATAATTCTGAAACGTGTGAGTTAGTTCTGTAACATATTCGCTGTTTTTCAATGTTACCGCTCTGACTGTTACCGATCTGACAAACTGACAAAGTTTTTTTTTTATTTCCGAGTCGATCACAATAAACCAAAATCAAACACGTGGTTTTTTCATTTGTAATAAAGGACTATACTTATATATAAAATAATTTTTAAAATAATAAAAACTGCGCATTTTAGAGCGTGTTTCCGATCTGATGACTCAATTGACACACATTTTATAAAATCACTTTAAAAACTCTTACCTACAATTTCAGATGCAGAAATGCAAATTTTTAATTACGATTCGATAAAACATCCCACCAGGTACTCAGTATCACGTGGTATAGGTGCAGGAAATGATTTTGGGGGCCTAAACATAGATTCGGAAGTTATTGTTACCACTCTGACGGCGGAACTTGGGACACGCTTATTTCGCATTCCCTAGAAAATCAGAAATTGATTAAAACAAAAATGAAGTAAAATATTAACAAAGGGGTAAAAATAGAATCGTTTTTTATGCAAGTGGGTTTTTTTGGGAAGTTAGAAAGTGTGCATGACCTGTTTGCATGCTAAGCTTTGCTACTGGGGACACGTTACCGGTCTGATTTTTGATGTATAAAAACAATATTTTCTGAAGAAAAAAATTTTTTTTCTGATGTTATTAGATGAAATGAAAGCAGAACCTTATCTTCTTTCTGGGGAAAATTATTTTTTTAACTAGTTATTGAAATACTAGGGAAAATTTGCTTGGGACTCAAATTGGCACTTTTCTAAATATTAGCTCATATCTGCATTGCATCTTAAATTTATAAATACATTTTTAAAGTAAATGCAAAAAAAGATTGACTATTACCTATTTATTTCAGTGATGATGCAGTTGCGGATACAACAAAGTCATATGCGTATCCATGAATTTTAACGCAAAACCAACTTTTTGTGCTTATAAGTTAAAAAACATTGTTTGAATTTTGTTTCATTATGAGCACAAAATGAATTACGTTGAAAAAATTCTGATTTGCTTAAAAAGCTGATCTATATAACTCTCCCAATTAAAAAGGTAGTACTAGTAATTCTCAGTGTAAAGTACAGAATAAAAATGTGTCCTTAACACAGAATTTGCCTTAATATTTCCTGCCTTTAGCATCATTTACTTACCGAAAGACTTTCTTTCCAGGTAATCAAATAAAGTTCTTGTTGCTATGACACTAAATGACAAGCTTCGTTAATAATTTAATTCATTATCAGCAATGACTACAAAAACTGTGTGCAGCTCGGCGGTATAAATGTAACTTAAAAAATGGTGAACTAGTAAAGCTATGTCGTCATTTTCATGTTCTAATAAAATATTTTTGGAAAAAAAATAGACTTCAGTTGAAATTGCTCTAAAAAGTAAAAAATAATTTTTTTCTTTGAACACCATCGAAACTACTTTTAAACATAAGCTTTGAAGTCGGCGCAAAAACGATAGGTAAAATGATATTTAACCATATTTTGCCAACATTTTTCAGAGAAACCATTGAAAATTAAAAGCAGAATATTTGTACCATTACACGAATGTGTGGTAATGAATGAAATGTATACGAATGCTTTTAAAGAACCTGGATCAATTAAAATTTATATAGTAGTTGAATTGTAGTTGCGTATGATCCTATACATTGTTTTTGCGAAGACTTCAAAACTTATGTGTAAAAGTAGTTTCGATGGTGCTCAAAGAAAAACATTATTTTTTACTTTTTAGAGCAATTTCAACTGAAGTCGGTTCTATTTTTTTTTCCAAAAATATTTTATTTCATTCTTTTTAGTGTAAATGCACTTAAAATAATCAAAATATAGTTAAAAAACCACAGCTGTTCAAAAAAAATCCTTGCAGACCTGGACTCGATCTCATTCCATCAGGAACTTCAACCCGACGCGTTTAACCACTTGACCGCGTTCGTTCATTGAAGTAAGGATTTACGATAGCACGTATTGTTGTAATAACATGAAATTTTAATTTTTCGATCATAACTTTTTTTCTAGTGAACAAATATCGTCATATGAATACATGGTACCTAAGTTAACTATTTCCTATCGATTTTTAAAAAATCGTCCAAATCGGTTCAGTAGATCAGATGTTATGTGCGAACAAACAAACAAAAAAAAACATACGCTTTGAATTGAGAACCTCCTCCTTTTTTGAAGTCGGTTAAAAATTGAAAGTAAATGTAAGTAATTTGAATTGTGGAAGAAGGGGTTAGAGTAAGACTAGGGAAATTGGTGCAAGTTTTTGCATTTCATGCAAAATAATTTTCAACTAAAGTGGACTCTTTAGCTTTTTTCAAACACCACAAATCAAAATCTTATTTTTTAAAAAATTGTGTCACTTTAATGGTCGTTCATACACCCCCTCGCAGTGCAAAAAAACATTACACAGCAGATTTTGCCTAATAACTCAACACTCATGGTGTTTGATACATTTTATTTGTTTGTAATGATGTTTTTTTGGTCACAACCAATATGAAAATCACCAAAAATAGTTACGTTAATTTTTAACATATATTTATCATCTTCAGAACTTTTGACTTTTAATTTTATCTTGAATTTGACGTAAATGCAAGGTATAAAATACAGAATTTTATAAAGGTACAAAAATTAACATAATATAATTGATTGTGTATATAATTTTTAAAAAAATAATATAAGTGCCGCAAATCAAAAACCATTTATTGCTAAAATCGATATGTAAAAAGTCTTATTAGTTAACAATGTATATTGTAACCGAAAAAAAAACAAATTCGTAATCTTTTAGATTTGCTTCATCCATTACCTCTTTCGTAACGATATTGCATTGTTTTTTGAAGTCGGTTAAAAATAAAAATAACCTCCCCTCCATGGAGGTTTAAAGCCCCCAAAAATGGCGCGAACGTCCATAAGAAAATTCTACAACATCGAAGGACCCCATTGCCAATTTTGACAAACATCCGACCAAAACTGTCATTTTGTACTATAAAAAAATATGGGGTAAATCCCCATGGGGATGTACCTGCATAAGGACATTACAATCATTAAAATAATTTAAAAAAAAACATGCAGCTGCTCAAAAAAATCCTTGCATACTTGGACTCGATCTCATTCCATCAGGAACTTCAACCTGACGCGCATAACCACTTGACTATCAGGTCGCTCATTGAAGTAAAGATTTAAGTTTGCACATATTGTTTTAAATAACATGAAATGTTAGTTTTTCGATCATAACTTTTTTCTGGTGAACAAATATCGTCATATGAGTACATGGTTCCTAAGTTACACCATTTCCTATCGATTAAAATAAAAATCGTCCAAATCGGTTCAGTAGATCAGATGTTATGTGCGAACAAACTAACCAAAAAAAAAAGGATACGCTTTGAATTGAGAACCTCCTCCTTTTTTGAAGTCGGTTAAAATGATCATATTGTCGTGTACTTCAAATAAAAAAATAGTATTATATGCGTACAAACTGAGTAATTAAAATAACTATGTCGATATTTCGCTTCTTCTTATGCTGTCTGCTTACCTTGCAGTGACTTTTAATGTGACAAATGGTAAAAGTATGTCAGAAGTTGCAAATGTATTTTGTATTTGAAGGTAAGCAATACATGCTTCGTACAGTATATTTAAGAAGAGTTAAAGCACTCACAAAGTTTATTAGTCGGGTCTTTGAAAGGCCATGTCAGCCTAACCAGAAACTATGCCCCTGATCCTTGGAGAGTGGGGAGGGTGGAATCTTCATAATATATTTTTAATGGGGAAAGCCTGGCGACCAAAATGAACCGTTTCTCGTCTTGGCTCTCGGCTGCCATTTCTTAGGCCCAAGAGCATTTGTTGCTACTTTATATGCATATATAATAATGCACTTGGTCTATCATTATGTATTTTTGTAGTTAAAAAATTTGTACCAGAAGTACTTGATGATAATTAGTTTTCAAGTTTTTGTACTTGTATCCTGATTGTAGAAGGTCTGTCAACTCAATTTCAACACAATTTTATCCTTTCTTCAGTTCTCTTTTCAGCCTACTTTCCCGTAGAAGTTTTTAAAAAGAAATAACAAGCTTAAAAGAGGGCTTTTTGTATCGTAAAATATATCGCTAAAAATGAAAAAACGTTTGAAAATAAATATATAAATAAATTTCTAATAATAAAAATTAATTAAACAAAAAATAATGAAAGTAGAGTATGAAAGAAAAGAAATGCATGTCTGTCGGTCCGTCGGTCTGCATGTTAGTCTTAACCATAATTTTTGAGGGAATGGTCCAGTTTGAACAAATTAAAACAAATCCAGGCAGTGATAAGTATAGAGAGGTCAGTGGACTTTTTAAAATTTTGAATAACACGGGAAATACCCGTTACACGGGCCTACCCGTTAACATTTTTAAATTATAAATTTATCTGATATTATCTGAACTAGGACTTGGTTCATTATTGCATGGAAAGTTTTCATAGTTAGTGCATGCTATTGCGTTGCAAACTTGAAAATGACAAAAAGTGAACTTGGTTCACATGTATTACGAACCCTCCATGTCATTCTTTACAACAGTACCTGCCAAATATATCAAGCATTACTATATGTTGTTGTTGTTTTAGCTCATGAAGATATGGCCCCTATTAACTCGCATCAGAAGAACGATTTACAGCACCAATGGAGGGAATAATTCATACGGCGAAGGTGGAAATCGAATCCACAACTGTCAACATTCGAAATGAAACTTCGGCCACAGAGATGCCCCCCATTTCCACCTTTTTCCCCAAAATAGATGATAATTTTACCTAACATTTGTATTAGTTATCACAAAAATTTTTTAATGTTGTTAATTGCTCTCCATAGCCTTTTGGGCTCTTTGATTGTTTTCAAATTTTTTGAAGCATATATACACTGAAGTGACAAAAGTCATGGGATACCTCTTAATATCGTGTCGGCCCTCCTTTTGCCCGGCGAAGTGCAACAACTCGACGTGGCATGGACTCAACAAGTCGTTGGAAGTCTTCTGCAGGAATATTGAGCCATGCTGTCTCGATAAACGTCCATAATTGTGAAAGCGTTGATGGGGCAGGATTTTGGGCACGAACAGACCTCTCGATGGTGTCCCATAAATGCTCAATGGGATTCATGTCGGGCGATCTAGGTGGCCAAATCATTCGTTGGAATTGTCCAGAATTTTCTTCAAACCAATTGCGAACAGTTGTGGCCCGGTGACATGGCGCATTGTCATCCATAAAAATCCCATCGTTGTTTGGGTACATGAAGTCCATGAATGGCTGCAAGTGATCTCCAAGTAGCTGCACATAAGCATTTCCAGTCAATGTTCGGTCCAGTCGCACTAGAGGACCAAGTCCATGCCATGAAAAAACAGCCCAGACCATTACGGAGCCACCACCAGCTTGAACAGTGCCTTGCTGACAGTTTGGGTCCATGGCTTCGTGGGGTCTGCGCCACACTCGAACCCTACCATCGGCTCTTACCAGCTGAAATCGTGACTCATCGGACCAGGCCACGGTTTTCCATTCATCTAGGGACCAACCGATATGCTCACGTGCCCACGAGAGTCGCTGCAAGCGATGTCGTTCTGTCAGTAAAGGCACTCGAGTCGGTCTTCTGCTGGAATAGCCCAAGAAATCCAAATTTCTCCGCACAGTTCTATCAGACACGTCCATTGTACGTCCCACATTGATTTCTACGGTGATTTGACGCAGTGTTGCTTGTCTGTTAGAATTTACGACTCTTTGCAGACGTCGCCGGTCTCGATCTTTAAGTGCAGGCGGTCGACCACTGCGCTGTCCATGGTGGGATGTTATGCCTGAAATTTCATACTCTCGGCACACTCTTGACACAGTGGATCTGGGAATGTTGAATTCTCTAACGATTTCCGAAATGGCATGACCCATGCGTCTAGCTCCAACTAACATTCCGCGTTCAAAGTCTGTTAATTCACGTCGTGCGGTCATCATCACGTTAAAACCTCTTCACATGAATAACTTGAACAGAAATGAAAGCTCTGTAAAAGCACTGCGCATTTATACCTGTTCTATGCGATGCTACTGCCATCTGAAAATTTGCATATTGCTATCCCATGACTTTTGTCACTTCAGTGTATTAAATTTTTCAAAAGTATTGATGCCGCGAGCTGTACTACAGATAATTATGTCCTCCATGACAATGAAACTCACAGCTTAATCAATAGCAAGACTAACAAATGTCTCTCAGAATAACGGAAATGACTCAACGGTTTTGATTGCTTAAACTTCTCTCATGAACATTCATTGTTAAGCTTTGTTATTGAGTTAGCAAAGATGAAGTGAAACGTTAAATTTTGCATGAATGTTATGCTAAGTGATATCTTCGTTTCAAAGTCAGAAGCCTGAATTCAAATGCAGTAAGACACGCAACAGTGTCCTGGGTTGTTTAGATTTACAAATTAATTTTACAAAAGTTTACTTCGCCCTGGCGACTGCGTTTTATCTTTCGTAATTATTTTTATATATCAACATTATAAACTGTAATTTCTATAGAAATTTTACTTGACGAAATATCTTTTTTTGGAAACATGGTTAAAAAGTTGTTTTTTATAATAAATCATATGAATGGGTACGTAATACCTTAAGAAGCATTTTAATCATGGTAGGAGTAATTTAAAGGAGTCAGCCCCGTGCCTGGGATTTCAAAAAGAGAGGGTGTTTTAATTACTTTTCTCCCTTGCCCACATTGTCTAGAAAACATGTCAGTATATCAAATATTTCAGTTTTCTGTCATGGTCATTAGTGGCAGCTACAGAAGAAATTTCCGGAGGGGGACATCCTCTGTGCATTTATACACATTGTGGAAATCTCTACTAATAATAAAGCTGAAGGTTTGACTGTCTTTCTGTCTGTTACGCGCGTAGCGCCAAAACCGTTCGGTCGATTTTCATGCCACTTGGCACAAAATTAGTTTGTAGCATGTAGTTTTGCACCTCGAAGCGATTTTTCGAATATTCCATTTCGTTCTTTTTCTATTCGAGTTCTTAGCGGAAATTCGATAAAATAGGGAAGAAATATTCCATACACATTTTCAAGTCTTATGTCATTCGAAAGCTTGAAATTTTCTGCACAAAATGAAGTTTTTTCGAAGTTTCTACGATCATCAGGAGAACTGTAACAATTGTTTTTAGAATCCCGGAAATTCAAGGCTTACCTGCAGCAAAGCAAGCCAAACGATTCTAAAATGGTTAATCTCGAGAAATATTTTATCAACGGAAATCAACTTTTCATGTTGTTACCATGGTTACGTTTTTATTTCGTTTATTTGTTTCGTTCTTTTTCCCTTAATAATTTTAAAAATGCATTTGTTTTTGTAGCAATCCAAACTCCAAGCCTTATTAAAATTTGTCAAATGAAATATAATAAAACCGTGATAACATGGTACCTGTCAATCAAATGAGAAATAGAGTCCTTTCTTTAAAATAGGTAGAGAAAGAAGAAACTGACGCGTACCATTTTTGTGAGTTTAGAGACATTTTGGCGATCTGACGAGTTGTGTAGAAGAGGGAAACATTCTTTAACCAAATGAGGTCAAAAAAGAAACAACATGATAGTAAACCATTCTAAATTTATCGTCTGCAAAACATATTTTATTTCATTATTAATTTATTTCAATATTAATTGCAGCAAATGGCTTGAGTGAACGAATTTGGCTTTTTATTTATCATTTGCTGGTTGATGTTCGTCGATGTTTATTGTTTTGATTATCATGGTGAAGAATAATGCACGAAATTTCTATTATTTTGTTTTTGAAGTTCGGAAAGAAAACTTTCTTCTTCTTTTAAACTTTGGTAAGATTTCTGTCGGTTTCTGTGAGCAGCAAAATTGTTATTTTCTCTTTTGGCTTATTTTTGTACACCTGCCCTTGAGGTTTCATTCGAATTTCCCCAAGGGGGTGTTTTACCCATTTTATGGGGTAAATCAGTGTTAATTTCAATGCAGACAAAAGTGACATGAATTGGCGCAATCACTTAGCGATATATCGCCAAGCTTTTAGTCGCCAAGTGTTCGACGCCAATTTGGCGACAGATCACCAAGTTGGCGACAAATTTAGCGGAAAAATATTTTTATTTTTTTTATTTGGGTTCAATTTGGCGCTATTGGCGATATTTTGCAAAAAATCCACTGAATGATGTTACAATCGGTGATATTTAGAAGCTATCATTGTAAAGCATTTTTTTGCATTGTTTCGTGGCAAACTAGGGATGTAAATGTTTGAATTGTTATCTTGCTCACTCCAAGCACTATTTTTGCACTTAAGGCATCTACTAAGAAATTTACACGTAAAAAGAAGTAGTGTGGGGTCCATACCAAATTTTTATATCATTCTTTGAAAGAATTATAGTTGAATTATAACTAAAATAGAGTATTTTTTCTGCCATATCATTTTTTACAAATTAATTCTTAAGTTTATACCACGGGCAAAGCCGTGCGGGTACCGCTAGTTCATTTATAAAAGGAGAGTTTCGGCAAAAATTTCAAAACTTATTAAAATATCATGCATCGTCGATTAAATATGAATGAAATATAGATCATGCATCGTCGTAAACATACAAGTAAGGGTAAAATCTAAACTTAAAAAGAAAATTAAAAAAAAATGAATTTTGACACCTTGAATTCAAATTATGTTTTTCGCAATGACGAATTTCAATTGGTACGTATGTTTATGTGTGTGTGTGTGTGTGTGTGTGTGTGTGTGTGTGTGTGTGTGTGTGTGTTGGCAACTGAGTGTTGTGGCATGTGTATGTCTGCAAGACGTGGATGCCACTATCTGCTCTGTGGAGGACCAGAGGCGGACCTGCACCACCTGAAGGAGAGGAGGTCGCACCACCAGGGGCAAGTGGACTGGCTGATCAGTCTAGGGGTTCGCCGTCTGGCATCGCATAGCGAAGGCGTGGTCACAATGTTAGCAAAACAGGTTAGTGAGTAACGTTGGCAGAGTGTCAATTTTAAAGAAGGGCTACACGACATCTGAGGTCTAAAAAGAAAATATATAGCAAATTGTCATTGCTGAAAAAAAAAAAACACATTCTGCAGGTCTTTTCTTTTGGTCTAAATACACCTAATATTATAATAACTTAAGGGCTGTCCATGAATGGCGTCATACATTTTTTTAGCCAATTTGAGCCTCCTCCTCCCATTTGTGGCACAATGTCTCACTTCACCTTGCGTATCTTCTCCCCTTGTCACATGGCTCGCTATTTTTCATAAATACATTGTTGCAAAAATGTGTGATGTCCCAATTCTTGTTACCCCCTTTTTTCCACCCTCTTGAGACAAACTGTTACAATGTCAAGAACACCCCTTCCCCTCGAAACGTGGCATCATTTGTGTGTCACCCTTTAGTGTCAACTCCATCGACAGACGTTTTCTGATTTCAGCTAAAATGTGTACAAAGGTTTTTTTTTTCATCTTTGGTGATAATCTTACATCAAGACTGGCCGAGCTCGTCAATGGGACTTGATAAACAAGGGACAAAATTGTATTCCTGTAAGAAAAGAGGTTTAGAATATGTGTCTTAAGGGTTAACAAATGATTTTTTTTTTGCTATATCAGATTTCAATCACTCAAAAGCAATTTGGAGAAAGTTATGTTTAATATTAGTTTCATCTTTGCATGATTTCAATCGCAATTCATTTTAATTCGTGTGAAGATTAAGGCTGGGTATACTCTGTAGCAACAGCAATGAAAATTCAGCCCCTCAAATTCTGCATTAGAGCACTCTTAGTGTTTTATCTTTTGTTAACAGTGTACAAGCGTAAAACCTGAATAAAGAAATATTTGTAGCTGTTATATTTGGTGCGAACACAAAATTAAATATAAAGACACATTTTAACCAATGCAAGCTATTGTTTTAAAAAATGAAAGATTTGCTATTTAGTACAGCGAATTCTTAACTCTTATTTTTTACACTAAACAGTGTTTCTAAAGGCCAATTTGAAAATGAAAACATCTTGGATATGTTACGAGTTGTGATATAGTACTTGCTCTCTTCTAATTTTCTAAAAAACAAACCAGAAAAGAAAATCCTTTATTATTCTGAAAAATGTTTAATACATTTATTTACTCATTTCAAAAAAAGTGTCATTAATACCTTAAACTTATGTGTGTGTGCGAAAATTTTAATATCTTCCAATAAAAGTTTTATTTAAAGAATGATTTTCGCAGTTAAAAATCCAAATAAAAACGATGGCAACATAAAGCAAATGATGAGTTCATATTTTTTCTTTAAAGAATTAATGCTTAAACAAAAATAATGTGATTTGAAAAGTTGTCTAGAGAATATTCATGGTTAAATATTGGAATTGTCGCTAAACTAAGTAAAAAACCCTTGCATTCTTGTAAAATAGTTTTAAATGATATCATATTTGCTATTTTTTCCAAAGAAATATAATGCTATATTTCAGAATGCATTACGCAAATTAGGTTGAACATGGCTTCCAGTAGATGCTTCTATTTCTTTGACAAACATTTAACCCCCTGTTTTTTTGCTATAATTCATAAGAAAAACAAATTACATTTTTTGTGGTAAAAATTTGTTGACAGTCAATTCTTTCTTATTCAATTTAGTGACGTAACATCCACAATGATAATTGCGTTTCACGCAAAATCGATAGTTTCCTTGAAATAACTCAACTGCGTTTTAAAAGGATAAAATTCGTTGCTTTATTAATTAACTACGAATTGTATTTCACAGTTAATGATACGTATTGCAGTATGGTAAAATACGTTTTCAAACACAAAATATTTAGAGACAATTTTACAATGAATTCTAAGCGTGAATAAAGCAAACTACTTAAAACATACTATGACTAAAATATAATGTGCCCATTATGCTTGCAATATACAGTTGAAATATTAGTATAACTCAAAGACATTACAAAAAAAAGGAATTTGACGTAATAGTTCTGATTTATCAAACATACATTTTGTAATAATGTAAAAGTAGTATCAGTAAAACATTAAATAAAAAACCTGTATTTAAGCTGAAGTATTGAAATGAATTTTCTTAGATTTTGATGTCGCAGAAAGTGGATTATTAATTTTCATTATACAATCAAAAAAATATTTTATTTTAATTAAATATTATAACCATAGAAATCAACAACAAAAAGCTTTAACGAGACATTTTCAGTTTATTTCTTTCACCAATCTGTTAGAAGTTGTCGTTTCTAACACCGCCGTCGAAGGAAAGCCCTATCTCCTAAGGAAAAAATGTTGAAAAAGCAATTAAACATACATTTTAAACCTTCATAAATGCTGTTCTATTAACACCTTCTGGACAACAATTTTTTTACCTAAGGAAACAATTTTTTCCTTCCAAATCTCTATCAAGGGAGACCATAGGAAGCACACCTACTTATTTTTTAAAGACTTACTTCGGCCGGCAGATACGAATGTGCCAAAACGTCACAATGTTCTATTGTAGAATAACGCCCTTAGAAACTGAGGCAAAATGATTCTGAAGGTATGTGTCGAATTCGGCACACCTGACGTTAAAGGATAAAAAAAAAAAAATTAGCTGACAAATAGAGCCCGTAGGAACAAAATTTTAAATGCCTTTGATGACTTATGCCTTTGAACTAACACCAAAAAACTTGTAAAAATGAATTTCAGTAAAATTTGGATTTAGGGCTCTTTTAAATTATGAAAGTAGGACTTGGTTGCGCATTTGGGCCGTTGCATTTTGTAGACTTAGCACTCAGTTCCTTAGGAGTTGTGACAAGGCCGTGTCCAGAGGGGGGCCCGATGGGCCCGTCCCCCCCCCGAAACCCAAAATGTTTTATAATGTAAAACAGAAAAAAAAGTTTTCCTTTTTTTTAAAATTTAAAACAGCAAAAAAAGTTTTTTTTTTTCTTTTGACAATTAAAACGAGTAAAAATTTGAAAAAGTACAAAAAAAAAAAAGACAATTCAAATTCTCATTAACAGCAAAACACACTTGAAAGCAAGGCTCTCATTAGCACTTCCAACTCTCTTTCCCAAATCAATTCAGGCTCAAGGCAAGCTACTTGCCAGTTTGATCGGCGGCCTCCCCTCCCCCATAAAACTTATAAAACTTACAAAACTTACACCACTCAGATTTTTACCTCCTAATCGCCTGGCCCCTAGTTACCGACTAGGCTGAGATTGCTTCTCACCGCCCTGATTCAAATAAGAGGGTACTTTGTTAGTCCCCATTTATAAGCATTTGTAACTCTTGAGGGATTTTAATAGCTAAACATGTCGCACCCTTGCTACAAAAGTGCCACAACTCAAAAATTGTAATTTTTGAGTCATGACCATCATTAGACGTAGTTTACACGTCTCTACCAATCTTCAAAAGAACCAGAAGTTGCATTAAAAAATCAGCCGCCAAAGGGCAGTTATGGCGTTTTGTTGTTATCAAGATGCATAGGACCCCTTCCACTGAAATACCACATCTTGAGTTGTCGTCCAGCCGTCGTAGAGTAACATGCGTAACTAACGATCATAGTTTGAGATGTATCGGTCTTCATATTGACAAATTCAAAAATACTAAAATGTGCCTATATATAGTCAGCCCGGGAAATTAACACTACATAAATTTGGCAATTAATATCTAATAATAGAATAATGAAGCTATATTTTTCTTATGGAATAAGGTATAATTACGTATTTCTAAAACCCTAAATTGTCATGTAAATTCTGTCCGGAATTTTTTCAAACAGTCCCCTGCAACAAATTCAAAGCTGTAATACGAAAAATCTATAACTTTTGCAATTTCTTTTTGGCATGAAGTTTAAAGTAATCAGTGTGAATTTGCCGAAATCGCCGAGAACGGTGTTGAAACGCTACTTTGCTTAGTTTGAGAGCCACATTTATGATGAAAATATGCATCAGGGTCGTTGCGAAAACAGTCCTCTGGGAAGTGATTTTATTAATGTCAATTAATTTAATTAGAAAACATATTAGTTATTATGTCCACGATTTGTGCCTAAATTGATAGATAGTCTCGTAACTAATTATGTTCTAATAGTTTTGCAGATGTTAGATTTTTCTTTAAAAAAACTTTCAGTATAATACCTAAAAACTACCTTTAGGAAAATACCTAAAAATAGCGTATTTTATTTGTGTTTGACTTTATTTGTCATTATTTTTTACTATATATGCCATTTTACTGAATAAAGCAAATTCCTTTCTTTTACATAACGTTAATTAAAACAATCCAATTTCAGTTTTCTTTTATGTTGCGTAATTTTATCAGTCAAGTCTCATTAGTTCTAAAGCCATTGGATAATTTGAACCATTTACATTTTTATTTTTGCGTAATTTTAACTTTAAATAACTAAAACCTGGGAACAAAAAGACATAAATAGCCAGCATAAGCTGCAGATAAGGTAATTAAGTGAAAATAAATTTTTTGTTGGACACAAAACTAAAGTTAAAATAATGGGTTCGTGCGTGTGTACGCAAGTACACTAATTGGAACTTTGAAATCACTGAAAATTCAGTTTAAAAGAGAAATTTTGAAATGTTTGAGTTAGAATAGTTATTGACGAAACAAATGATGGAGGCTTAAGGGCTTTTCTTTTCAAAGTAGCGAGATAAAAAAAAAAGCCCTAAGAAGCTAATTGCATTCTTTGAAGTACTGTTTACTCTTAGCTGACGTTCCGCATCTTCAAAGTGCATCCTATCTTAGTGATTCGTCATGAATACTAATGTATTTGTCGACTTTTTCATTTGTTTTACATCAGTAGTGGGAAGGGGAAAAAGAATAGAAGATTAGAGTTATTTTTAAATTTGAAATCGGTATATGTTTGGATATATTTAAGTTTATGCTTCAACAATTTACTGTCAATAAAATCATTTCCAGCTCAATATAAATTACGCTCGTAATATTTCGTCATCAGAATTCGTATTTTGTCTTTCTTTTTTAGCTTCAAGCTTTTGTTATCTTAACTCTGTACTTCATTTTGCTCATTTTTGCAATGGGAAGTATGAATCAAGAACGGCTACGAAAATAAAATTATTTGCTGATTAAACGGGAATGCGCTGTATGTATACTATGTTACCAAAATTAATGAGACACTTTCAAAAATTCAATTTTAAGAGTTTTTCGAAAAATAAGCGATTAGTCATTCTGTAAATCTTGTTTCATAAAATTAATATAGGCTTCAGCTGATATTTTCCAATAAAAATTAAATCACTCATACGTTTACGACCAAAAACACTGAAGAAACCAAAAAAGTTTTTTGACCATCCTTCATCGTAAGTAGCTGAAAATTAACTGTCGATTTTAAAAATTAGTATTAGTACTTACTACGTGCAATCTAATATATAAAATTATCGTGTCACAGTTTTCGTTGCCATACTCCTCCGAAACGGCTTGACCGATTTTGATGAATTTTTTTGTGCTTATCCAGTATCTATGAGAATCGGCCAACATCTATTTTTCATCCCCCTAAATGTTAGGGGTAGTTCACCCCAATTTTTTTTTTTGTTCGCACATAACATCTGATCTACTGAACCGATTTGGACGATTTTTTTTTAATCGATAGGATATGGTGTAACTTAGGTACTATGTACCCATATGACGATATTTGTTCACTAGAAAAAAAGTTATGATCGAAAAACTAACATTTCATGTCATTTAAAACAATATGTGTTATCGTAAATCCTTACTTCAATGAGCGATCCGATGGTCAAGTGGTTATGCGCGTCAGGTTGAAGTTCCTGGTGGAATGAGATCGAATCCAGCCCCGCAATGATTTTTTCGAACAGCTGCATGGTTTTTTTTTTTGAATGATTTTAATGATTGTAATGTCCTTATACAGGTACATCCCCTCATGGGGATCTACTCCATATTTTTTTATAGTACAAAATGACAGTTTTGGTCGGATCTTTGTTAAAATTGGCAATGGGGTCCTTCGATGCTGTAGAATTTTCTTATGGACGTTCGCGCCATTTTTGGGGGCTTTGAATCGATTGTGGCAATAAATGGTTTTTGATTTGCGGCACTTATATTATTTTTTCAAAAATTATATACACTATCAATTATATTATGTTAATTTTTGTACCTTTATAAAATTCTGTATTTTATACCTTGCATTTACGTCAAATTCAAGGTAAAATTAAAAGTCAAAAATTCTGAAGAAGATAAATATATGTTAAAAATTAAAGTAACTATTTTTTGTGATTTTCATATTGGTTGTGACCAAAAAACATCATTACAAACAAATAAAATGTATCAAACACCATGAGTGTTGAGTTATTAGGCAAAATCTGCTGTGTAAAGTTTTTTTTCACTGCGAGAGGGGGGGGGGTGTATGAACGACCATTAAAGTGACACAAATTTTTAAAAAATAAAGGTTGGATCTCCAATTATCTTGCTTCGTAATTTGAACCCGCCCCGGCTGTGCAACGGTACGCGATTAGTCATTCAAAAATTAATGATAAACGTGATCGAAGCCAGGATTTTAAATGGCAAGTTCAGAGGTGAAAATATACTCATACCACGGATTCCTATTATACCTACAGATGTGCCAATTCAATTCAAACGTATTCAGTTTCCGATTAGATTGGCATTTGCAATGACTATCAACAAATCCCAAGGTCAAACGATGTCTGTTTGTGGCTTAGATTTGAGAACACCATGTTTTTCACACGGACAATTATACGTGGCATGATCTCGAGTGGGTAAACCATCCAGTTTGTTTGTGTTAGCTAAAGATGGAGTAACAAAAAATATTGTTCACGCTATAGCATTAAGAGATTGATATTGTTTAATAGTGTTACTGTCGTAATTGTTTAATTAATGATATATAAGTTTAAGGAATAAATTATAATAACTTAAAAAGAATATTTGCCTTTTGTTATTTTTATATTCCCTCATCGTTCACAGCGCTCCATGCTTATTTCACGCATATACCACATTCTTACATACATACAATACACACATTCTACCATACATACATACATACTTACAATAACTAAGCTATTTTTTGTCTACACTAGAAATTACTAGGAAATTATTTATATGGCAAAACAACGATTGCCGGGTCAGCTAGTAATTTTATAGTTTTGTAATGAAGTATCACTTAGGCAGGAATTCAAGTGAAACACGGACGATCGCAACTCACCATTGCAATCGCAAATTCCCAAATTTGGATAAGTTGCAATCGCTATAAATGCTAATCGCACTGACGTCACTACGGCTGGAGCCAATAAGAGCTCACAAGCAGTCGGCGATCTCCTCTTATTCGCCAAGTAGGCTGTGTTGTTTTATCTAGCTCGTTTTTCATAGGCAAACGTCCCGCTGACGTCACGATCTTTTTATCAAGAAACGTTCTAATGTAATTCACTTCCAGTAGCGATTGCAATATGCGATCGCCTGTTTCACTTGAATTCCTGCCTTATATTCATCAGGATCTGAGCATTTCTTTAAAAAGTACCAATTTAATTTGTAAGAAAAGCAGTCGAAAACTTTGTGCAATTAATGAAGTTAAAAATGCAAGACAACGTGTCCAAAAGTACAAATAAAATGTTAAAAAAGAGTTTGAAAACTCTAGCAAAACTCTTTTCGCACTGATGATGGGGCTTCATTTGTAATGGCCCCGAAATAGCTATTTGCTAGAGTTTTCAAACTCTTTTTTAACATTTTATTTGTACTTTTGGACACGTTGTCTTGCATTTTTAACTTTATTAACTATACAAAGTTTTCGACTGCTTTTCTTACAAATTCAACCAGCTTCAACGGGCTTTTTAGTCGTAAGTTCTTTCTCCTTCCCTCTTCTGTGTTGTTTTTCAAATTTTTTTTGTCACGTTTGAACTTAATAGATTTTGTAATCTACTTATCAAGAAATTCAAGTATTTGAACCATTTGTCTTTTTTATGCGAATGCAAAAGGAAACAGGTTATTCCCAATTTTATTTCACTTAAGTGTAACCTATCACGGACAATGAGGGTAAATAAAACTTTGCTTAGTTTTAAATTAGCGTTGTTAAGAGCTGTAATTCAGGATACGCGGAAAAAAGTCGCTTTGATTGAGCGTGAGCTTTTCGACTTACATTTACGTCTTTCAAATTCCATTGAACATTTTGATTACATTGACAAGAGGTCTTGGCACAGATCAGTATTTTCTTCCAATAAACATAAATCCATCCTCAATATAAAGTTAACGTCGCTGTGTAAAGTTTCTTCGCAGTCTACGATACTTGATTTACCTAAAGTTAATGTTAATGCAGTGCTTAATCTCTCAGATTTCCCATTAAATTCGGCTCAAGTTAATGCTTTGAAACTCAATAGTAATTTTGCAGTTCCGTCCAAACCGTCGTTTCCACATTTGATTGCTCCTGTCGAAAAGGCTATGAAATTCAGTGTGCTTTCTTCCACCCAAAAAGATTCAATCAAACATCTTATTTCAATAATATTGACTTCAATTCACAGTTTCACAACCATAAGTTATTGAAAGTTAAACGCACTGTTAATGAGTTATGTTCAAATCCTAATTTAGTAATTACCAACGCAGATAAAGGGGGCCAAATTGTCATTTTAAAAAAGACAGATTATCGTAAGAAATGTAATGATCTATTGGAAGATGGTCCGTACGTACAAATTAAAAACGATCCAAGTACTAAAGAGCTGAAAAATATTAACATTGCCATAAAGTCCTCTCAGTTAATTCCTGTTAGGTACAAAAAACGTTTGATTCCTTCCATAGCACGTTGTGCTAGATTTTACGCTCTACCAAAGGTACACAAACCACTTGTTCCTCTTCGGCCCATAGTTTCCAATATTGATACTGCATCCTACAAACTGGCTAAGTTTTTGGTATCTGTTTTTTCACCTCTCCTGTCCAGCAACAGTTTTACTGTCAAGAACATCACAGAATTTGTCAATAAACTCGGTAGTTTCCAAATTAACAACCACATAATGGCTTCTTTCGACGTTCAATCGCTGTTTACTAACGTGCCCGTTGGGGGTGCGTTGGATTGCCTGAAAATAAGAATGTCTGAGCATCATTTTTCACATTTTGAAATCAATGAATTATGTCACTTAACTCGGGCTTTCTTGGAACAAAACACCTTTATTTTTGATAACAATTTTTTCCGTATGTCTAATGGTCTTTCGATGGGCAACCTTCTTAGTCCAATTTTAAGCGATATATATATGGGTGATTCTACGCTATTTGAATTCAGACGGCCAATGGAAAAACTTCATGTAAAACTGAGTTTGTTAATGCTTTTGTATGCTTAAGCATTACAAACTATTATCTTTTATATGGACCGCCCAATTAGTTCACTACAATTATTTTATTTTAGTCTTTATAGCTGAAAATAGTCATAAATGTTTACTACCCTGGCCTGTCCAAATACTAGTTTTTATACTCAATTTTTGCTAACTTGGCATAATGTTTTCTGCCATAATCATACACTTACATTAACAGAGAAAAATATTTCATCATTAAACATTGAAAAAATATTTATTATTAGTTAAAAAAATGCACTTTTCAACGGGCCATATCAACAGTGTCACCCTCACCTGGCAAACTTCAAAGACTGAAATTTAGCATAAAAATGCAAAAGGATGACTTTGACTGCGAACAACTGGTGTAATACTGAGTAAAGTTAAAAGCAAGCTAAGTGGTAAAAAAAAAATCAAATATTATTGCATCGGTTCGCGTTGAAAGTGCCTCAAAGCGTACTGCGCCAGTCGCTGCAGAATTTCCCCTGGTAAGTATAACATTTTATATTTCATCGTTACATAAGTGTGCGTATGTATAATGTAATGCTTATTGTGTGCAGACATCACGGTTTACGTGAAGTACTGGTAAGAAGAACGCGTGATGTTGTTTTTATAACTAATGTGTGATTTTGTCACTCCCCTGGCAGTTTTGATCCAAAAAAGGGTAAATATGCATTAAAACTGTGTTATAAGCATAATTAATTTCATTTTTAATCTTAATTGCCCCTGTGAAAGCAATTTGAATGAACGTTAATAATGCGGGAAGTATTTTTATTTGGGATCTGAGGTGCGACTTGTATGCAACATGTCGTGTTTTCAAGATCGATTTTTTTATTTTATTACAACGCGAAAATTTTTTTTGAATACATGTCTTATAGAAATGAGTCCATACTCTGATTTTACACCGAAAAATAAGTGAAATAATAGTAAATCAAACCATAATCTTGCCAATAGTGTCATTCCCCTGGCAACGCCCCTGGTATCGATAAACCCCCCAAAAATTGAAATTTCATCTGGCCCTTACCGCTACAATCATAAAAATAACAGCTACTAGTGATATAATGAGTGTGAAATCAAACAGATTATTTCTTCTTTGGGGACACAAAAAGCGCATTGACCGTAGAATCACCCATATGCATTATTTCGAGGTCAAATTTTTTGGGTTTTACAGTTCGATTTTTACGTGAGGTACGTTGAAGATGCGTTTTTTTTTTTTTTTTTTTTTTTTTTTTTGGCCTCGTCTCTCTGTGACCATGATAAAATTTATCTGTGTTTAATTCTATAGACCCGCACATTCAATTCACCATAGAAGTTGAATCGGACTGTCATCTCTCTTTTCTGGATGTTTCCATCACACGTCAAGATAATACTATAGACACTACTGTTTTTCGCAAACCCTTTGCTGTTACTCTTCCCCCACATAAATTATCTGCTCATTCCCCAAACAAAAATTAGCTGTTTTTAGAACTTTTGTTTCCCGTGCTTTGTCCATTTGTTCCAATTCTAGTATACTTTCTACTGAACTTAATTATTTGAAAAGCATTGCTATGGACCGGGGGCTCACAGTCGGTGTCATAGATAACATTTATAAGAAATTACACTGCGATGCAAAAGTTTAGACAAAATGCAAATATGTGAATAAAAAGAAAACTATTCAACGAAATGCTTTCAAATTTCTACTGCAGGAACACAATATGGTCCCAAATACGTGTCTGGAGTTCTTATAACTATAACTGGAATCAAATTTTGGATATTACAAAAGATATTGTTTTACATTGTTGCAAAAGTTTAGACAAAAGTCAGATTTTATGCAAATATCCCTTGAAATGTGATTGGTGGAGGAAATGCGGGACTGTATTATTTATTTATAAAGTGCAGAGATTGCTGAATAAATAATCAAAATCTCAAAAGCTCTTTAGTTCTCGTGTAAAGAAGATGAGAAAGTTTGGAAGCCGAAATTTGAAAATGAACCTACTTTATTAATTTTTTGTCTTTTAAATCGGCTCTAGTATGGTAGTACATTTTTTTTTACTTTGTGGAGAGCAAATTCAGACATGCGTATCGATCAAAAAGTCAAAGAAAAATTATATTTCTTAAGGATGAAGGAATTGAAAAAACGGCTCAGACTGACAATTCGCCCCTTAATCCTACAGAACTTCAACTTGGGTCAAAAACAGCACGTGACAGCATAAGTAGATGAACAACTGAATCGGAATGCATAAAAAAGGCAAAGAATTGTGATTGAGCCTTTTCGGACAGAGTGTCCCAAATAGGCCAAATTTTATTGGTAAAAGCAGCACAGCATATGATCATTGGATATTTCTCAAGTCCCGCGAAAAGAATTATAATCCATCTAGGCCATCCCAATTTTAATTAACTTTTATCAAAGAAAGTACCATTCATTTTTTAGTCACGATGATACGTATGCTGCTTTTCACATTAAAATCTGGCTAATTTGGGACACTCTGTCCGAAAAGGATAAGGCACAATTCTTTGGTTTTTTTTATGCATTCCGATTCAGTTGTTCATCTGCTTATGCTGTCACGTGCTGTTTTTGACCCAAGTTGAAGTTTTGTAGGATTAAGGGGCGAATCGTCAGTCTGAGCCGTTTTTTCAATTTCCTTCATCCTTAAGAAATATAATTTTTCTTGGACTTTTTGATCGATACGCATGTCTGAATTTGCTCTCCACAAAGTAAAAAACAATGTACTACCATACTAGAGCCGATTTAAAAGACAAAAAATTAATAAAGTAGGTTCATTTTCAAATTTCGGCTTCCAAACTTTCTCATCTTTTCTACACTAGAATTAAAGAGCTTTTGAGATTTTGATTATTTATTCAGCAATCTCTGCACTTTATAAATGAATAATACAGTCCCACATTTCCTCCACCAATCACATTTCAAGGGATATTTGCATAAAATCTGACTATTGTCTAAACTTTTGCAACAATGTAAAAAAATATCTTTTGTAATATCCAAAATTTGATTCCAGTTATAGTTATAAGAACTCCAGACACGTATTTGGGACCATATTGTGTACCTGCAGTAGAAATTTGAAAGCATTTCGTTGAATAGTTTTCTTTTTATTCACATATTTGCATTTTGTCTAAACTTTTGCATCGCAGTGTAATCAATCCTACTAGTCGAAATCAAACGCATACTTCGGGGAACTATTCCAACACTGTTGTTTTACCATATTTTCCCAGAATCAGCTTTCAGATTGCCAGAATTTAAAAAAAGTTTAATTTTTCTGTCGCCTTTTCTCCAGTGAATAAATTGCAATTTTCGCAAATCAAACATCCAGTTCAGGGTCTTGATAGATGCTATATTTATAATATTTTATGCCAGTGCAAGTTAACTTATATAGGACAGACACGACGTGCTCTAAAATTCCGAGTTAAAGAACATGACAATTGTGTTAAAAAACAGGATTTCAAACGCTCTTCAATTGCCAACACTGTTGGTCATGTGGTCATATTTTTGATTTTTCCTCTGCAAAAATTATCCATAGTTGTTCTTCGATTTTTGATTTAGATTTTTGGGAATCCTATTATATCTGGAAAAATTCTAATTTAGTTGTTAACGATCTGTCTATCACCCCTCCTTTCCCTAACATTTGGAAATCTTTTATTTAAAAACTTTTTCGTCTGTGACGTAATCTTTGTAACGCAGTTGTCCTCTTTAACCCATGACGTAACAGTTTCTGCGGACCTACTCTTTCTGTTCTGTTTATTTACCCTCGCGTTTCTCGCATTCCTGGTTCACTTGACTGTAGTCAGTTGAACCATCATCTTTTCGCACTCATGATGGGGCTTCATTTGTAATAGATCCTAAATAGCTATTTGCTAGAGTTTTCAAGCTCTTTTTTAACATTTTATTTGTACTTTTGGACACGTTGTCTTGCAGTTTTAAATTTACCAATTTAATCCTTGACTTTTGATTCACACCAATGAGAGTTCTCTGCTTTACTTTACTAAATACTTTCAGCAACTGAAATCTTTCTTAAAAAAACTTGCATTGAAGAGAACATCGTAATAAAATTTCAGATAAGAATATAGAGAATTCGTTTAATGAACATTTAAGCAATTAATTTATCACTGCGCATGTGTTCCATCAAAAGACACATAGTAGAATTATTAGGTAGAAAGCTGCTTACTATTGTTTTTTATTTACCTATCACTGAGAACGATTTAACTATTTTGCAATGTTTCATATTTAAAATGTGTTTCATTCTTTCACTGCAGTTGTGCGCTGCTCAATATGTAGATTATTTTAATGTTATAGCTTCTCTCTCTCTCTCTCTCTATATATATATATATATATATATATATACACACATTAATTGTGCTTGTGTTATTTGCTTTATATTAGAAACACTGGTACCTATCCTTGTTCATTTGTTTTTTACATTTAGCTGAAAGGGAAAGAGAAGGAGCGAGCGAAGAGATAGGCACAGGGAGAACATAGCGTAAAGCAGCTAAATTGCACTTTGGGTAGTAAGAAAAGATGAAGATTAAAGGTTTTAAATAATAAATGTTATACACATCTTTGAAAGCTAAAACCACATATTTATTCCGATATTCTTATCTATTTTATACATCAAGAAATAAGCTGATTTACGTAAAATGAGATGAAACGACCTGTTTATCAGTAGTGCCTCTATCAGTTTTCAAAGTAAGTTGACCTATGCAGATCCGTCGATTGCATGTTTTATCGATGACAATCATGCAGTAATTGATTGTGATGTGAGATATAATCATCAGAAGAGTAAGCCCGGATAGCTCAGTCGGTAGAGCGTTAGGCTTTTAACCTAACGGTCCAGGGTTCGAGTCCCTGTTCGGGCGGTTTAAGCTTTTTCTTCAGCAATTCTCTCCCAAATTTACCTTAATAAAATATTGCATGATAATAGGTCTTTCTGATGGGAAAAGATGCATTTTACAAAATAACAATACTTTTGAACGTATATACTTTTATATAATAAGTATATTCTGAAACAAAGGCCAAACTCTTTTGGACACAAAGGAAAGGCTCACTACTACCAAAAATAATAGCGAAAAAACTTATACATTGTGCTAAATATCGACATAAACATTATTGTAATTTATTGCAGCACATCAAAAACAGAGTTTTCGACTAGAAATTAGCAGAAGGGAGATCGAGAAAAACAGACAGAATGCGAAAGAATATTCAGATGACAAAAGACGGGAATTCTGAAGATATTGTTCATGAAGAGTTATTTATTACTCTTGATATAACGCTCTTTGCTTTTAAAGAGAAAGGTTTCTCAATTTCTTGCGTTATTAAACTCTGGACTAATTACGTATCACAAAAGAGTAACCAAAGCGTGTTAAAATTTATAAGCGGCTCACAAGACCTAACTATTGGATTTCACTCAATGGCACCAAAGCGCTCCCTCGAGATGGAAATTAATGTTTGAAAGAATATCAACGTAAATGGGCAATCAATACAAATGAATTTGTTTTACATTCCTTTTAAAAAATATTTTTATTGCTGTTTGGAAGCAATTAGCATTTTGATATTGATTTAATATTCATACGTTAGTCAAAAATTTAAAAAGAAATTTAAAGGAAAAAAAAGAAATATTATTTTAAGTTTTAAACTTTTGTTGGTTTTTAGATTGTAATATAGAATCAATACAAATGTATTTCTTTCACATTTCTTTAAAAAAAAATTCTCTGAAAACAATTATCATTATAATATTGATTCACTATTCGCACGTTGATAGAATATTAGAAGATAAATTCAAAGAAAAAAAATATTTTAAGTTAAAATTTTTTGTTGATATTTAGAATGTAATATACTCAAAAAAGGTGACTTGAAGTCACTTTAATCATCTGATAAACTTCTACGTTTGCAAAATACACTGAAGTAGAATCACTGACTTGCAAAATGAAAGATATCATAACATCAAACTAAGAGAGTATTGTGATTGTTAAGCACGTACAGGTAGTTATCAAAATAATGAAAATACTTGAGATTCATAAGAAAAATCTACCGCTCATCGCAAAATAAGCGATCAATTGTTCTTTAACTTTAGTCATACAAAATATAGACTTCACCGGACATTTCCATATTGAAATCAAATCACTCATGCATTTGGGGGACGACAAAAGGGGGGTGTCGGAAGAAAAACCGCTTTTTAACCATAACTCTTCGAAAATAGCTCGGGATAAGCTATAAATTTCAGTAATTAATTAACATACTATGAATAAATACTGTGCAAATTTTTATGAACGTACCACTCTTACTTCCGAACATATAAAACATTTTTTAAAAAATGGCAATTTAATTGAATGGTTTTTGCTCATAACACGCAGAGTTTTTGATCAAACCTTATCAAAACTTCAGGAAAGATGACAAAATACAAGAGAAAGAACATACTAAAACGGTAAATAAAAATAATAAAATCCAATGAGATATGAACGTTAAAAGGAAATAATTTTTCACGGCGCATGCGCGAACGACAGAAATTTATAACTACAAAAATATTGTAGGCTGGTTTATACTGCATCTTATAAAAAAAAGTTCCAGTTGACTATCGTAAAAATTGAAAAAGATATCAGCGATCTAGTGAGCTGTAATTCATTCATTCGCAGACAGTACATAAATGGCGATGGGTTGACCTCAAATAGTGTGGTGACAATCGAACATTTTTTTCAATGTTAAATTGTATACAGTTTGAAAATTTATATTCGGCATAGAAGTCACATTTCGCCTATTCGGCCAAAAAGACTTTATACGTAGGTGGCCAAAAGTATCCGGACACCCCCTGATACGTTGGTTTTGAACGATGACACAATAACCTTTAATTTAAAACAAGCTCTTTGTGGACAGTCCCTCACTATTAATGTATTGTCTGCGAATGAATGAAATACAGCTCACTAGATCGCTGATATCTTTTTCAATTTTCATGATATTCAGATTCATGAACAGAACCTCAGCTATGTGAGCACAGTTTTTTTTTTTTTTTGTCGTATGCCAACCAGGCTGGCAATGTGGGGTGCGCTGCTTCACTTTTCCAACTGTACCGTAATTTGGTGCGAAGTCCGACTTCCACAGTACACGCATGCCATAGGTACCCGTTTATAGGGTAGGTAACCTTTCACAACAACACATTCACACAAAGGAAGGACAAGGACAGGAGAGAGAAAGCACATCCATGCCCAAGCCGGGACTCGAACCCGGGACCACATCATCTGCGTCAGACTGCTCTGACCACTACACATGGTGGCCGGCTATGTCAGCCGGTACATTTACCAAATGGTGCAGTCCTTTGAATTTACCAATAGGAATACAGGACAAGAGACAAAAACAAACAAACCTGAGCTAATATTTTAATAAGTGCCAATTTGAAGTTGGGGGTTTCTGATTAAAAAAAATTTTTTCAGAAAAAAAATTAATATTGGATTCTAAGTCTATATTGGGTCCAAATGCAAGAAAATAAAAGGGGGGAGGTTAAGGAAGTTATTTACTCCCTCCCTAGATTACTCACTTTTAAGCCGTTACAGATCTGATGTTAATATGAGCTACATATCTAAGTTAATGCTTTCAGTCTTCATTAACATCTCTAAAAATGATATAATTCTCTTGCATTTTTAACATAGAATTAAGATAATTATATTAAAATATATGTATCAGCTAAAAAATAAAATTTTATTATGAAAAAGCATTTCTTGGAAATAAAAATAAGCGATAAGGTTTTTAGATAAAATAAATTATGAGATTACCAAGTCCAAGCTAATAAGATATTTGTTTTGTTTTGAAACAACACACAATTTCAACTTTTTCAACACACAACTTTGCTGCTAGCTTTTCTTTAATTAGTTGCAGGAAATTTAATTTCTTGATCAGAAATTCAAATTTAGCATGCTAGTTATTATCTAGTTATTTAGCGAAGTTATAAGAAATTGAAGCACCAAAAAATAAATAAATAAATAAATAAATAAATAAATTGTAATAATTAACTCAATTTCTGCAGTGTCAGTTTTTCTTATTTTACTAACTTCTATTGTGAGGTCATACAAACCACAAAGGAAGCAATTGTACTAAAACTCATTGCTTTTCATTTTTTAAGAACAAAAATTTTCAAAATAAAAGGCTAAAACCTATGATTTTTATTTTTTAATAATTCTAAAACGTGAGAGTTAGTTCGGTAGCGTATTCGCTGTTTTTCAATGTTACCGATCTGACAAACCGACAAAGCTTTTTTTTTTTTATTTCCGAGTCAATCGCACTAAACCAAAATCAAACACGTGATTTTTTCACTTGTAATAAAGGACTATACTTATATATAAAATAGCTTTTAAAATAATAAAAACTGCGCATTTTAGCGCGTGTTACCGATCTGATGACTTAAATGGCACACATTTTATAAAATCACTTTAAAAAATCTTACCTGCAATTTTAGATGCAGATTTTTAATTACGATGCGATAAAACATCACACCAGGTACTTAGTATCACATGGTATTGGTGCAGGAAATGATTTTGGGAGCCTAAATATAGATCGGAAGTTATTGTTACCGCTCTGACAGCGGAACTGAGGGACACGCTTACTTTGCATCGGCTAGAAAATCAGAAATCGATTAAAACAAAAATGAAGTAATATATTAACAATGGGGTAAAAATAGAATCATTTTTTGTGCAAGTGCCTTTTTTTGGGAAGTTAGAAAGTGCGCATGACCTGTTTGCATAATATGCTTTGCTACTTGGGACGCGTTACCGATCTGGTTTTTGAAATATAAAAAAAATATTTTCTGAAGAAATTTTTTTTCTGATGTTATTAGATGAAATGAAAGCAAAACCTTATCTTCTTTCTGGGGATAATCAGTTTTTGAACTAGTTATTGAAATACTAGTGAAAATTCACTTGGGACTGGACTCAAATTGGCACTTCTCTAAATATTCGCTCACCTATCAATCAACAGATTACAAGTGAACCCAAAGTAAACATTAAAGAGAAAGGCACCCAATTAGAAGGTGAGTAGCTAAAGAAGTGAGAGAAACGAGCAACCAGAAAAAAACAATTGTAAAAATTTCTTTCAAATATCAGGAAAATAAAAGATTTTTTTTTTATTTCAATCATATTCGAGCACAAAAAATTATTTGATCATTCTTCATTTAACTCTAATTTTGTTTATACATTTACTTCTTTTCCGGTGCATAATTTAAATTTTTATTAAAAAGCAGACATAATTACATTTTGTTTCTACTTTCTGCCATTCACTTAAAAGTTTAAATCTCTTCAGAATCTCTTTTATGATTTATATGCAGTTAAAGCTTAATTTAGGAAATGATTCAAGTATGGCAGTCAAGCTCCAAAATTTAATCAAGATAGTATCTAGCTTCGATTTTCAGCAAGTCACATTAAAAATTAACAATTTGTCACGTGGAAGTTCTGCTGCAATGTAGGAAATTTTAAGTACTTCGTTAGAAACTAAGCCCTGGATTTTCCTAACAAAATTGTACTTACTATTTTGATTGGGTCGCATAAGGAAAATCTTGCAAGTTAGTGTGATTAGATATAAGTAGGAGAAACTAACTTTTTAGATTGGATGTAATAAGAGGAATTTTATCTTCTTGTTAGAATCTTCCAGCTGTAGAAAACCATCGGTCGCATGTAGAATCTAAGTACGTATGAAATAATAAATTGTATATTTCATGAATCTGACACCATTAAAAGTTGCAAAGCAGGTACAAAAGAAAATTTACTGGGTTTGGAAAACTTTTCCATGTCATCAACTTGTCTCTACACAACCACGTAAGAGAGCGAAAAAACTCGCTAACGTCTTCACTTTATGATATTCTACCACACAGTTTGTTTGATTATTTCATTCTACCATAACTTATTTTCTACATGTTTTTTTTTCACAATCTCGATTGTTATTCAATGTCATTAGACAGTAGTTGGCGTTGTGGTTACTTTTTACGATTGGACCAATAGCCGTTCTACCCGGACACGTGTTCTTGATTCAAGTTCTCCTCTGGTCTATGGCTTCTGCTCCTCCTGGTGGTGGCGTCTATGCCCTACACAGACAGGCACACACACTGACACGCACGCGCGCCCTCACCACGCACCTATTCGTGATTGAGAAAAACGTAATATGTGTTCAAGATGACAAAATTCAAATTGTTTTTTTCTTCTTAGTAAACATTGCTTTTTTTTAAGTTGGAAATAAACAACCAAGCAGCTCAAACTGGATGACTTATCGTGCTTTCATAGATCAGGCGCAACTAATTTGTTCGCAAACAATTTCAAAGTTTAGACTAAAATTAAAAAAAAAAGATAATGATATCAAAATGTGTGTCGTACTTTACAGATATTGCAAAATAGTTTTTGAGAAAAAAAAAAAAAAAAAAAACTTTAGCTCTTTGAATTATGTAAAATTGTTTTTTTTTTTTTTTTGCTCTCCCTGTGGTTCCTTTTCTTGATTTTATACATTATTGCAAGTAACTATCAACTGCAATAATCCATATATTGCTTCTTCAAATAGTTACAGTGAGAAAATTTGTTTAGTTATTGTATGTGATGGACAATGACCTGATATTAAACTTTTTTCTTTCGAAAGTAATGCAGATCGTTATTTCAGCATCAAAGTTTTTGATAAAATAATGGCAATCCTTGATTTTTTTTTGTTAAGTTGTTTCTCATGGAGCTATATATTGTTTCCTCGTCATTTGTAGCCATAGTTCCCAGAGACTAACAATCTTTTTTAAAAACGTGGTACCAGTGTCAGCAAATGCCATTATCACTTAAGCTAATTATACTGGAAATTTAATCCAGAAAAAGCGTCTAAATTAGTCGAGCAGTTTCTAGTTTCTCTAAGTTATTCTGGGTGTGGGTTTGGCCATGGGAATTTCGCAGTTTGGTTTTCCCGCACTTCTTTATTATTAAAAAGACCAATTAAAGAAAACAAATAAAGCAAAGACTCCAATAAGATTAAGATTTCAATTGTTAAGAAATACTGGCAACTTAGAATTTTAAAAGTTTCATATCAAAACTGGAGCGTAAAATATTTCTCCCAATTCGCCAGACGTGTGATTGTGATACGTAAGAAAAATTGTTAAAAATAGTTTTTACGATTAGCCAATGGTATCAGTATCGAGGGGGGGGGGGAGAGCAAGCTCATGACCCTGGCTCCGAGCGACCATTTCTGAAAATTGGCAAGTTCGCCTTATTTCTGTATTTTTTTCATTGAAACTCGAAAACTTGAAGAAAATGGACGGAGTGAATTGCCTCCTGCAAACATGAAGTAAGGTTAAATCTGTACCTCAGAACCAGACTAACGTAAGTCCATTTTCGTCATTTTTCAGTAGAGGGGAAAAATGATGTATTCGACAATCGTTTTTCCCCTCTACCGAAAAATGACGAAAATGGACTTACGTTAGTCTGGTTCTGAGGTACAGAAATTATATTTTTGTGGTTATCGTAAAAAAGTGCTTTGAGACCAAGCTGAGAAAATTAAATGAAATCTATAATGTGCTTTAAAGGAACACTGGTTAAACTTAAGCTTAAATAGCAATTATTATTAAAATAAAAGGAAAAATTAAGAAAAATATTTCTTTTTAATGGTGCAATACATTCATTTCGATATTTTAAATTAAAATTTGGGAAATAAGTATGCTTAAAGAAGCAAACATTGCTGATAATTTTAAGAAAATCATACAAGCTTAATTTTTAAGGAAATAAAATATCCAACTGTTGTTTAAAATGTGAAACTTAATCTGTAAATAATCTATTTATCTTTTTACTTTCAAATCTCTAAAACTGAAAGAAAAGATTTTGCATTCGCTTGGGGCAATTAAACTTTTGCCAAAATCAGTGAATGCATCTGAGGAATCGTAATACATTTAATCCGGGAGCGCATTCACCTTAAGATGAGCTCAAAGCGTTTAATTGGTACGCAGACAGCATAATTAAGTTTCCTTCATTATACAGATAATGAATGAAGTGGAGAAAATTGCTGTAATGAACAATGATTATAGGACAAACAATTACAGGATAATTTAATAGACTTGGAAAGGACAAGTTTAATTGATATTGTAACGCCGGAGGATCTGTTTTAATAAATGTTTTGAAGTTTAGACAGCGAGTGACGCGAAATTGGAATTTATGTAATCTTAAAATGTAACGTTAATCATGAGCTGCAACTGCATTAATCAAGTTGAGAAAATTGTGCGGGATATTTAGTGTCTTTTTAATAGGAAAATAGTTTATTTTATTTTCATAAATTGTGTGAAATTTATGCAGATCTCAAAACTCATTGTTTCAGGTTTGCAGTGTTTTTTTTAATTTTTCAGGAATTTTAACAATGGTTTACTATTCAGTATTTGCTCCAGAAGTGGTCTGAAAAGTTGTATATTTGTTATTAAAAGCCTGAATTATACAATTTAATGTGCAATTTATTTATATCTTAATACAGTCGAACCCGCTTAATGGAATAGCCATTTTGCCACGAAAAAATATTCTAATAAGAGGGATATTCCATTATCCGGAATGAAAATAATGCATTTCAATGGTTTGGTACATTGAAAATGTATTACATTAAGCGGGATATTCCTTTAAGCGACATTCTAATAAGCGGGCTCGACTGTATTTGTTTTATTTGGCTTGAGCGGATTTTCACTTAACTTCGACCATATTTCCACTTCTAATAAACATAGAACCTAATGCAATGCATCTTTTATTTTTCTAGAACACTCAATTCCCGTTGAAACACTATTTCTTTAGAAACTTAAATTTTAATAAAAAACTTCTTTGTAAGTTGTCGACAGAAAAATCTTTAAAACTTCTGTTGCAATTGACGTCCTTTGGCGGATGGCGGCGTTTTAGTAGTGCACGAGCTACGAAAAGGCATTTCATGGAAAATGAACGTTAATATAAATCTCGGAAAAAGTACTTTTAAGTTCGAGAGGAGGTGAGAAAAGTTATAGTGAAACAATAAAACAGAATAGTATGCAGTTATTTACATTCTTTCACATAATAATTGAAGGGTTAGTGGATAAAGGTGATATGTGACAATATTTGAAAAACATACTTTTTACCATGGATGAAAGTGAAAAGGTACTATTTTTTTTCTTGAATGCTTTTTCTAGAAATTTAAAACATAGTCACATATCACCTTTATTCACTTGCCCATTCAATTGTGTTAGTGAGTTAACATAATTGAACACACATTAATCTGAATTTGTGTAAATCGGCGAAATTCCAATGTCACATATCATCTTTATCTACTTGCCCCTTCAATTATGATGACACTAAAGTTTCTTCTTCAAAATGATAACGATAGTATGAAAATAACGAAACGTATGGGGTGCATATGCAAGAAAATAGAATGTGAATCAGTAAAAGTAGTTTTAACCAAAGCTTAAGTAATGAATTGTATTTTTTGACATTTTAAGTAATAATCACATCAAAACGGCGTTGAAAATCGTGCATAAAATGCTTTCTTAAAAGCTGCATAAATACTGCTTATGTAGCTTTTGAAAAAGCATACTATTAAAAGTATACAAGTTATAAAAAGGTTACTGGCTTTCAAAAAGCATTTATTGTTGAGTTGTGTTCTTTAACATGTAATTTAATAAACACATAAAAAGGGCATTAAAAATCGTGCATAAAATGTATTTTTAAAATCTATATAAATTTTGGTACATAATTATATAAAATTTAGAATGCATAAATTTCTCTTTCAGCAATTATAAAGAGTTAATACATACTCTAAACACAATAGGGATATATACACAATAGGAAAACCGATACACAGAGAAGCATAAAGATGAAATTTTTCCCTTTTGCACTAGAACAATTGTTAGTACAAATTATTCAATATTTTCCCCTGAGCTTTTGTCATTAAATAATGTTAGTTTAAGATTTGAAGAGCTGAAACATATGTCATGTGTTATATTGCGAACAACTGCTTTATTATACAAATCATTTTTCTTGCTTTGAAACTTTAAGTATTGACTAAAATATACAACATTTATTCCGTATCAATCCAACTGAAAAACTGAGAATAAAAATACACTATAATAGTTTAGAAACTTTTAGAAATCTTATGAATAACTGTTAAATACGCAGCTTTTAAAGTATTATTTCATCAGCTATGAGCACTTTCATGTAATATATCGTGCTTTCAATAATCATTTGTCTGACTTTTCAATTGCTTTGCTCAAAGGGACATTGTTAATTTGTATTGTTAAAAGCTCTATCCTTAATTTTTGGCGGAAATATAATGAATGCCCCAGCTAGAAGAATCAGTGAAAGGCATCACTGATTGAATATGAATAGCACTGTTGCAAATAACTTTTAATTATGTTCCAATATGTGTTCTCGGAGTCAGCGTGAATATTTTACATGACATGAACTCAACAATGAAGTTATTGATACAATTTTATACGCCACGCCTGGAAATAGTTTTATAGATAACGATGGTCACATTTATAAAGCTTTTGTATATATTTCGTGGACGTTTTCACATGAAAAATTTAATTTAAAGCAGCATTGATAAATCACTTTTATTCTGTGCTTTATAACGAGAGAAACTTTGTTCTGAAAATGCAGAAAAGTAAAAATTTTTAAAAGTTGCCTTGCAATTTTTATATTTATTTGGTTTAAATGATGTGTTAATTCAAGGAGAACTTAAAAAAAATGGCTGCAGTTAATGTTTTATACATTTTCCTACTATTTTTAACCAGAACATCGGTTTCTTTCTTTTGAAATGAAAAATGAGTGTTAATATATATTTTATATCACAAATGTGTATAATAATAAGAATTGTATTCTGATATAATTAAACGTACCTTGGAAGTCAAAAAGGACGAATTAAATACACCCCTAGAAAAAAAACCTTCAGATTACGTCGAATCTTTGCCAAACTGCGCACAGCGGTCCTTTGATGCTCCAAGGACCCTACTCTGAAACTTCCTGGAACTTCCAGTGACGTCTATTACTCCCTCACGACAAGCAAAAACCGCCGAAAAAGTAGTCGCTTGTCAAATTTTGTGCTAATCTGAAAGCCCTAATGTGCCCAAGCGAGAATTTTCTCTCCTTCTACCGCGTATCGAGAAGGAAAAACCGATTGACCAATCAAATGATAGTATATCTCATTCACGCGTGCATTTTGCTTTAACTTTCTGGTTTAGCTTAGCCTCCGAAATAGATGGCAAAAAGATTCGAGAGCCAAATATTAAAAGCATTCGGGCAGATTAAGATGTTGTGTTTCAGGAATTTAAAAATATTAGAATTTTAAATCGCAATTAGTACATCTTTTCAACACATACGAGCATACAAGCGTAAGCGAAGTAAAGTGCCGAAATAAATTATACGAATTCATCTCAATGTATCAAATGCTTCGACTAAACATGAAAAAATTTATAAATACTTTAAAAAAAATAATACTAATATTTAAAAATATTTGTTAAATTAAATCATTTAACTTCATGACTTTGTTTTTAGCGATATTTTGACTTTATCGCAATAATAGTTTAAAATTCAGGCTTTAAGTAAAAGTCCTCTTTTTGCGTTACTCATTTTTGTTTTCGCAATAATAGTTGTATTTTCAGTCTTTAAATGCTAAGTAAAGAAAAATCACATGTCTGGGGAGGGTAAAATTAAGGCATAGGTATATGGGGCACAGGCCCATGGCACCAACGTTTGAGGGGGGGGGGGGGGTTAAATCCATCTAAAGGTTTTAAAATGGAGAAATTTCATACCGCACTATGACGAGATAAAAAAATAGGGTAAGTGCTCCAGTAGTCGGCCAGTCTCCAGTAGTCGGCCACAATGACATAAAACTCCTCATAAATAGTACATTTTTAATTCAAAATCAGATATGGCGCATTCACACATTCATGTACTTATCCTCAATCATCAACCAGTGGCAGTTAAGTTTTGGGTACTTTTTTTGAATGAGTAATGAGTCATTTCATTTTGGATGGTGTGCCCGTCATTCAAGATTGCGATTCTGCTTATTTTTCAGCTAAGAGGACACGTCTTCTTAAAATGGCCAATTACACTTATTAATTTAATTCTACTGTAAATTTGAATGATTTTTATCTTAATGGAATGTCTAACATAATGTTTCAATGAAAGAGCGAACTCCTGGTTGGACTCGATTATTTTTTAAAGGGGTGGCCGACTACTGGGTACAGAATTCTTCTGCATTTCCAATAGTCGGCCATGGTAGGCCGACCACTGGTTCTAAGCAGTTTAGATGATTTATCCAGTAGTCGGCCACATACTTAATGTAGCTTTTCATTCTTAATATGGGTTCATCAAATTAAAACTAAATTAATTCATTGAAATACAGCGACCATTTAACTGTTTTTAGTAAAAATACCTTTTTCAAAGTTTATTTTTCTTGAAAAATAGTAATTAAATTAAATGTCTTAACTTCTTTTGACCACCATTTCGACATTTTATTACTCCTAGTGTTGTAAATTTAATTGAAAATTATAAAAAAGAGATTTTTAAATAAGCATACGTTGAGTTAAGATTATAAGTTTTAATACGCATCTAGTTGTTATCAAATAGTGTTTTAATAGTTTTTCTTATCAAATTTTATCTTAAACTAATGAAATTGGCGAAACGAGTGATTTGACTTCTATTGATACTTATTCGGCAGTTAATAAACATTCCCTAATTATAGGAGATAAGATGCATTACTTCAATAGTCACATAGGCTCAAGTTATTTAATGAGTGCCAAGCATGTAGTTATTCTTTCTTTTGCTATTATGCTTAACTTTTTGCTTTACCAAAGGTTCAAGACCCCTATGCTCTATTTAGGATGATTGTTTCAAATGTTGGTACATTTTCACTAATGATTCTCCCCAAATGTTTGACTTCTTGTGTTTTCTTCGCTAGAGGATTAGAATTGTGCCGAGTTAATTTCAAAACTACATGGTTACATTGTTGCAAACTAAATTTTGATTTGTTTCAAGGTTATTCCCTGTTTACTAATATTCTTGTCGAAAGCTGTAAGATTACTTTCATGACATCCCGAGTTCCATTTACTTCCTTAATCATCTAACTACAAACAGTTAAAACAAACTAAACTCACACTCAATCAACTATTCCCAACATATCACTCATCCTCAATCATTCTCAACAAACCTCTCAAAAATCCATACAAAAACAATCACTAAAATTCCTCACACCAAACATCCCACCTAAAACTAAAACATAACTACATAATCCAACTAAACCATCCATATCCCCTAACCTATCTCCTATCAACAATTAACATCCAATATACTCAACAACAACTACAAACATAAACCACCCCCTACCCTCTAAAAACCAAACAATCAACAAATTACAACACCACCCCCATCATAACCACCCCCCACAACATAAAAAAACAACACCTCCCTACCAAAATACCAAAACACACCCAACTAAACAAAATACCAACAATCACAAACTACCTATCATCATCCCAACAAAAAACCTCCTAAAAAAAAACCAAACAAAACCTCCCCACCTACACTCCACCTACCACAAATAATCCCCCCAAACAAAACAAAAACACCAACAAACCCCACCCCTAACCCACTAAACAAAATTCTCACTACACCCCTTATACTTTAAACCCCTCTTCCTTTTATTAACCAACCCATATCCTCAATCTTCTTTATTTTTTCTTACCCCTCCACATCTAAAACACAAAATTAACTCCCCCTCAAAACATACCCCACTCTTACCTCCTTCAAATCTATTACACCCCACCCCTACAAATTACCACCCAACACACTCCTCCCTCCACCACCCAAAACTAACACCAACCCACACCAACAACCACCCCAAATAAATATATAACACTATATTACTTTTCTTTACTCAATCCAATATCCCCAATCTCCCCTTTCATTCTTTTTCCCTACATAATTTCCCCCTATAATCTCCAAACACACACCAACATCCTAAAAAAAATCATAAAACCCAACAAAACAAAAATCACACTCCACAAAAACTCTAACAACCTCCCCCCACCAAAAAACTCTCTAAAAACCCCACCCCATAAAAACTTCCTACCCTACACCCCCCAACCATACCTCTCCAACATATACCAATACATACACCCAACCACCATTACTCAATCACTAACTCTCCCACCTACCCTCCCACTATACACCCTCCTACCCACCCATCAACAACCCCTAATCTACCCTCTTACCCCTCCCCACATCCCTCACCTACACCATCCACTATCCTTCCTACAAACCTAAAAACTCTTTTTTTTTCCCCTTTATCCCCCCCCATCCCAAACCACTTCCCCCCTCCCCCCCCTCCAACACACAACCAACCATCAAACACCCCCTTTTTTTTTCTCCCAATCCCCACATCCCCCATCTTTAATTAACTAATACCTAAACAAATAAAATAAAAAAACCAACCCCACACACTCACCTCACCATCCCCATCCTATTCTCACATTCAACCTATTCTCTCCATTCAAACATATTCTCACATTCTCAAACACTATAATCCCCCTAATTCAAAACCCACCAAAAAAAAACCAAACATCCCCCTACAAATCAACCACACCTCCCATAACCAACACCCTAAAACCCAATCAAAATAATTATACCAGACCCTACCAAGCGCTGTACGCGCCCTCACCCCCCATCACGACCCAAAGCGCATCAACCCCAACACCCACGCCATACCAACCCATTTCAACACATTCACACACACCAACCACCAAATAAATAATATCTCGTCACCCCCCCCACACCAAAGACCCGCACTCCCACTCGACTACTTCCACCCTACTCACAAACACAACCACACACATAAAAACCAAATTACACACAAACTCTCCACCCACCACCCCCCCCATACCCCCCCTAACACGATATCCATCCAATAACTACACAAATCTCACCCACAATACACACTCCATCCCCCTCAATCCCCTAGACCCCACCGCTCGAGCTATACCCACTACCACCCACCTACATCCCTCTCCACCTCACCATTAGATCCTCAAACTCACAACAAGAGACAGCAAAGCCACACCAATCAAATCACCCAAAAACACTCACCCCCCCCCCCCAAGCCCCAACCCCCTCCCGCACCGCCAACGACATCGCTATCTAACCCCCTTCTACAACTCTATATACTACTACCTACCCACAAAAAATTTCCATCACCTCTCCATTCCAACACCACTACCGAGATGTTTCCAAAATCCCATCACAAACCCCCAATCTTGTGTCTCTCGCGCATCTCATCCCCTAACACACATATATAATAAAACATATCGTGTGGATCACCAAACCTCAATCCCCCCTAATCAACACTCCTCACCTCCATACACTTCCACCAACCAACCCTCCCTCCCCCCCTTCCCATACCCCAACCATCACTCAACTCACGATATAGAGAGACTATAACCTTACACAAAACAACACTTCACATACCCCCCGGGTACCCCTACTCACATATATAGAGATGCGCAACCGTACTAAAACTACCAACCCTAAGATTTCTACCCAACACTACAAAACACAAATCACCAAAAAAAGATGTTACTAATATGGGGAGTACTAAGTTGCTCCGAACCCCGCCCGCCAGATCAATCAAAATTTCATTATTCCCATAATCCGATGAAGATGAGGATAGTGTGTGTGTGTGAGAATTAGACTTAACCTGCTAGTATCACTCACTGAGATGTGACTTTACTAGTGCGCCACGTCTCGTGCCGGCATCTCTCACCCATCCACGTTCACAACACTCACACACCCCCCCCGAGAAACTCACTCCATTAAACCCATAATGTGTGAATGTCTAAAATTATGGCCACTCACAGCACACGCACGCCTCGCCCCCCCAGAAAAAATGTAATAAAAACGGATATACAGTGTGCTGTGTGAGCCCTCCTCCTCCACCCAGATTGTGTATATCTCGCTCACGTCGGATAAACTTCTCGGCGCGATTCTAGATACCTTAACCCTTCAACTGTGTAGCCCGAGCTGAGCTCGGGGTGAGGTTTATGTGTCTTTGACTGTGTAGCCCGAGTTTTTTCAGTAGGGGCAGAGGGCTTTCCCGCCGTTTTCTAGGTTTCTTTCCCCCTTGTCGCCCTGCGGATGTTCTTCGGTAAATTCCAATAAAGAAGCAGC
Organism: Uloborus plumipes; assembly: GCA_038373865.1. Lineage (NCBI taxonomy): Eukaryota > Metazoa > Arthropoda > Arachnida > Araneae > Uloboridae > Uloborus > Uloborus plumipes. The sequence continues at coordinate 45,446 of JAXGGA010006964.1, forward strand.
CGAGAGCCGATGGGCGTCAATTGTCAGTCCAATTTGTTTCCGCTCACTGGACCTGGCCTACCACGTGTTCGAGAGCGTTCAGTAAGCACGTGCTCCCGTTTCTTGAAATGGCTGGATGTTCAGATACTATGTATTTTCGAATAAAAATTAGTCATTAAAATTCAATGCTTTCGCAAAATATTTCTGAGCCGAAAATTAAATTTCCATTTGTCGAATAAATAAAATTTGTATTGGAGGTATCGGTCTAAAATAAATATAAAAGTACGTTCTTAATAATTACAATAACTAGCGCATCAGTATAAAATTTTACTTAGTCTGTTTGAACATAAATAACCTATTTCAGAAACATACTTTTGTTTAAAAAAAAACATAAATTTAATGTGCTTTACAAAAAAAAAAAAAAAATGAAAGAGCACCTACTCCAAATCTTATGACTTTTGGATCCATAATCCATAGGGACTCTAAAGAGTGTACTAAAAACACACACACAATGACCGATAGAATAGATTACACTTAATCAAAAAATGAGTTACGTCACATTTCTTATTTTGTGATAGTTGGTTCGTATCTATTTTAGAGCTTAATCCGTGAATGAGAAGAAAAGTTTTCTCTTCACACAACGAAGTTTCGCGCAACTGATTTTCATATTTTCTTTACAACAAAATAAAGTAAAACGAAAAGCAATTCAAATTTTAGCAAGAGATTTAAAATTATAAATATCGTTTGGCTAAAAAGGTACCTTAATTTCGTCAGAAAAATCTGAACTAGTTTCTTCTTTTCTAAAAATTGTTTATATAAAAATAAAGTATTTTATTAAAAATGTGTTTTCCTTCAAAATAATTTTAAAATGGGTATTTGATCTTTGAGCATTGTTTTTTTGAGCATTAGTTTTTTTCCAGTCTGTTTCAAATCAATTCATGTTGAGAATTTTTTTTTTCTTTAGTACATAAAATTATTTCCAGGTAATATTTTCAGTTAGTTTTCAAAAATAAATTCGTTTCAATGCACCAAGAATTTCTTATTAGTGAGATTCAAACAAATAAACCGTCTAAAATGAAGTAACAGTAGCGGAATTAGGGGAGGGGACACTGTCCTGGGCCCTCTCAAAGGGATAAAAATAATCTAATTATACCATTACTATTTTAAGATTTATTTCTTTATAACATAAGCAATCATTTCCAAACAAATTTCTTGAAAAAGAACACACACAAAATATATTTGAATAAAAACCCTTTAGTTTGCTATGGGATTAATATTGCAATCTGCGATCAGTATAAAAGAATACGTAAAACTCACAAGTTTATCAAGGGTACTGGGTACATAATCTCACAATTCGTTCATTAATTCTTCTTCAATGAAAAAAGTGATTATTCTGTTTTGATCATTATGGCAGTGTTTCTAAGTAAATACCGTCTATTATTATACCACTTTTGCTGAGTTATAGTCTATGATTTAGCAGTTGGTTGTCCTAAAATGTAGGATATTTCACTTCCACATTCGAAGTACAAATATTATGCAACATTGATGTATTTTAAAGTAAATTAATTCGCTTTAGGTTTTTTTTTTCTGAAAACATTTAAAAGTGCCTCATGTGATTTTTTTTAATAAAAAATATATGAAGTGGGGGAAGCACTTTTTGCTCTTCGGGACCCTCCCGAAAACTATTTATGTTCCGCCCCGGCAACGCAATATTCATACAATTCACGTTTTATTTTCAAAAATTATCAGATATAAAAATAGCGTAATAGTCAAAACCAGTGGTTGGAAAAACTACATATTTTTCGTAGCGAACTACAACTACTTTCTTATAAATGTAGTTAACTACAGCTACAACTACTTTTTTTTTAATGTAGCGAGCTACATCACTTTTGAAATGTAGTTGCTACTTCGCTACTTTTTAAAAAATAAATAAATAAAAATAATACACCGTTTGAGGATCGACAGAAAAAATTTGAAAAAATGGTTTAGATTAAAAAATTACCTCATTCGAATATGGAATAGAAATAGGAATTATCTTTGAATTTATTTGTTACTTTTCCTTTTTGTTCCTTTTTTTTTGCTAAAATTTGTCATTTTTAGATTTTTTTAAACAGTTTTTGGGAATATTCGCCACAAAAGCCACCTTGTTTTTTTCCTTTTTGAAAAGAGAACTTCGTTCTCTTTTTTTAAATTTTTTTCACTTATTATTATTTATTTTTTTAATTGAAAAGTAGTTTTCAGAAATCGCTACAAACTACTATTTTTTTGCATCGCGCTACTCGCTACTCTATTTTTTTTTTTTTGAAAAGTAGTGCGCTACACTACAAACTACTAAAAAATGTAGCTACTACAGTAGTTTCGCTACTTGTAGCACGCTACTTCCGACCACTGGTCAAAACTCACTGAAATCTTGTCACATATTATTGATGTAGAATGTTTTCATCAGCTTCAAATTTTCATAAGCAACAAACACAAACTAATAGTAATTATAATCTACATATGATTTAACTCGTACTGGAGGACAGCTAGGGTATTTTCTTACAACAAAAATAGCTTAATGGAAGCAAAAGTAGATATTCAGCAGAAAGGTAAAAAAAAAAACTCATGCGCAAGACAATAGAGACTTCGCGAATAAAATAAAACGGGAACTATTTGTGTGCAAATTTATCTACAACTCTGTCATGACATCTGAGATTGCAGTTTCGTACTTGTTAGGAACTTATCAGTTAGGAATAGTCAGTAATCGAGTTGTAGGCAAATATCCTATGACTGTAGTCTAGTCATCTACATCTTAAAATATCAGGGGACGTGATGGCACCCGCAGTATAATCGATTCTACGTAGTGATATTTGGGATTCTACACCATTTTGCAATATTTGTTTTACATTTCTAACAACTGACCATGATAATATCTTTTTAAATTTAAGATATTTGAAAGAAAATTATTGCGATTACATATACAACCAATCAAGTTAGTACGTACTGCCGGGACCCGACTATGAACTCTTGTGCAGGCTGGGCACCATCTTTATTTTTTGAACTTCACTCCCTTCTTTGTTATTGTATAGTGAAACAATAAAACTATTTGGGGCTTAGGTATTATCGTAACTACTAGCGTGGTAAGAATTACCTACAGGAGGGTTCCCTTTTTCGTCAAAACAATCCTTACATAAGAAAAACTACTGTATAAAGATTGGCAGTAATATTCGGACTAAGGTCTCGAGGGGGGGGGGTATGGATGCTCCCAAAATCTCCTATCGTTGCGCCTCTGATTTAAAGTTTAAAGATGTCTTATATGAAGTATAATGCAAAAATACATACTTTGTAAGTATTGCTAGTGTATGCTATAAATAATGCATTATAATATAAGATGTCAAATTTTGCTGCATTGTAATTTGACATAAATATTATAGGCAACTTTTAAATTTAACAATAATGTAAATATAGGTTCTGGACTGCTTAGAAAAAAGATTAATTTTTTAGGAGAAGTATTTTTTCTAAATTTAATATTTGCACCTTACTACAGTGCAATATGTAATTACCCAACTTTTTAAAAACTTTAAAACTTATTTAGTGCTCCTCAAATTTTGGTGCCCTGGAACCTGGAGCCATTCATAAGCTCACATTCTTTGCATTGGAGCAGGCGTTTCTTGTAACGCCGAAACACGTATCTGCGGTTTTCCCACTCCTTAGTGCTTTTTAGCCTACTTTCCCGTTAAAAATAAAAGAAAGACGAAAAAAGTATTAAAAGTAGCTTAATGCATCGAAAAAATATCGCCAAGTCCAAAAAATATCGCCAAGTTAAAAAAAATATCGCCAAGTCCAAAAAATATCGCCAAGTTAAAAAAATAAAGAGGTAAAATGAATATCGAAAAATTAAAAATTTGAAAGTAGGGTATTGAGATGGGGAATTTGTGTGTCGGTCGGTCTGTCGGTCGGTCGGTCGGTCGGTCTGTCTGTCCCCCCCTAATAACTTTTGAATGAACATTCCGATTTGGACAAACTTTTTTTTGTTGGAAAGATCTCGGCGAGTACAGCTCATTCCCATATTTGATTTTTTGATTTGAACAATTTTTGGTTCAACTTTGAGCCGTTCAAATAACCGGTCCCGCGATACTAACTTTTTAATGAACAGTCCGATTTGAACAAACTTTTTTTTGTTGGAAAGAACTTTTCAAAGATACTTCATTCCCGTATTTACATTCCGATTTGAACAATTTTTCATTCAACATTGAACCGCTCAAGCAAGCTGTCACCCCTAATAACTTTTGAGTAAACAGTCCGAAAAAAAATGACTGACTGTGCAGACGATTTTTTGTTTATTTATTCATTTGTTTTATTGAATTTATTATTATTATTATTATTATTTTTGGCAGACGATTTTTTTTGTAACAAAAATGTTTCATTCACTAGGGCATTTTATTCTTTATTTATATTTAACAACTGGCAACGGATTAAAAGTGAAATTCGAGACATTTTATCAACGGACGAGTTTTTTTTTCTTTTTTTTTTTCTTTCTTTGATAAAATGTGTTTTGATGTACTTTGTACTTTTAATTTTTTTTTGAAAACAATTGAGGAATTTTTCTACGGAAGAACTGTAACAGTTACATTCTTTAAAAGGTGCGACAAAACTTTATTTATTCATTTATTTACTTTTTATGTGTCTATTTCATCTGATGAGAGAGGTATATTTTGCTTTTAAAGGTATGTTTGACATAATTTTTAGTCTTAGATAATCAAGAGAATAATGATCAGATGCTAGAATGCCGATGTCGATGTACGGGAAAGTAGGCTCGTTTAGTTCTTGACAGAACTTCTTGTTACGTTTTATTTTCTTTCACAAAATCAAGGTCCGTATTTTATTTCCTCCAAGAAAAATTATTAATACATATCAAAAACCTTTTTATCAGGGGTTCACTTATTTGAGAACCGTGGAAATCTGTGATCAAGTTCGTTACGATTAGATTCAGAGTTAGATTGACGAAATATGTTAATTGAATAACTTTAGAATGTTAAGTATTTTTGCATAATTGATAAAACTTTTGATTTTTTTTACAAACATAGAGCCAAAAATGTTCATTAGGTAATAAGATTGAAATTAAAAACCTCCCCGATTGAGCGTATAATGATTTGATTTCAGCGAAAAACCTTTTTGCAATTACATGTTCACATAAAGAATTAAATGTTGCACTTTTCAGATGGAGGAAAGTAATTTCTTTGTCAATAATAGCAAATTATATGCTTTTAAATACAAACTTCAGATTTCATTAATCTGGCTGCTGCAAGTTTTAAGTAGAATTGCAAAACCCAATTTATAACTAAACTATAGCTAACTAGCACTAATAAAATGTAATACATTTGAATGAAATAAATATTATTCAGAAAATTTTGCATTAAACTGTTTAGAAAGAGCTTCTGAAGCAACTGGATTTCGAAAAAGTTTCCTAGTATAGCGAACCCTAGAATAAAAGAAAGCAACTCAATGCATACCATAGGATTTTAGCTGTCATCGTCACCCTTCCCCACTACCCATCAAGGTCAGCGTTACCACCTACTCTTTAGTTCGCTATCGGGCGCTGGATCACCATAATGGTTTGGTTAGCGAGGCAGAAGCTCCTTTGTAAGTTGAAGGGGGGCAAGCAACGTGTATTGCTGGGAAGTGAACATAGCTCTTCGAAATGTTTACACAAAAAAAGACCATTTTTGGGGATGAAGTTCCCCCAGTAAAGAGGTTAAATTAGAAGTGGCTTTGAGATTAGCGATTATTCGTGTCTCACGAGATGTGACGTCACGGGGCACAAAAAACCCGTATTCTCGGTATCGACTACATTGACGATACAATGAGAGTAGGGTCCCAGAATTTACACAAGAACTTTTCTTCTATGCAAGGTTTGGGGGGGGGGGGGATCGACTGTCATGCGGGTGTTTCTTACACAAATCTAGTTTGCAGCGGATCATTACCAAAATTGGTACATAAGTCATTTGATGCTCAAGAATTCACATAGGGGAATTTTTCCCCTTTAGGGTGGAGTTAACGATTAGGGGCGGTTTCGCAAGAAAATTTATCAAAAGCAATGTTTATGCCCATTAATAACATTGACATACAAACATTTTATTGAAAAGGTAAAGCGAAAGAGGTCTAAATTAAAATTCTGAGTCATAAACTGTTCTCTTTTCTACATATCGACGGAAAATTTTACCCAATTTTTTTCTTTTATTTAAGCCTGATTGTTGAAAATGCGTCGTATTTTTGAAATAGACCATGCATAGCCGGGAACGTAGCTAGTAGATTGATAAGTATGAACTAATAATTGGTGAAATTGTTAGTGGCAGTTGAAGCATTTGCATATAGCTGGAAATGTTGAAAAAATAGCCAAACTAAATACTTTGAATACTTTGAAGTATTTTACAATTTTATTTAAAATGCTTAATGGCGGTATTTTCAAAGCGTTCCTACAAATATTGAAAAGCAGAAATAATGTTAAATTTCTGACTTAAATACACTCAGGCACATTGAAAATAGCGACCCAAGAAGAAATCGTCGGATTTATCAGCGACTGCGTCTACAGTGGTGCCAAGCTAGATCAATGTGGAATGTCACAGGTTGGCAAAAAGTTGTATTTAGTGATGAGTCTCGGTTTGTTTTAGGGACTGATGATAACCGTGTACGGGTGTGGAGGCGCCCAGGTGAGCGGTACTATTCCTCCCACACTGTTCTACGTCACACTGCCCGCACAGCTATTGTAATGGTCTGGGGGCCATATCCTATGATAGCCGGTCCAATCTAATTGTGATGTGTGGAAACTCAACCGGCCAACGTTACGTTGATGATATTCTTCGACCCTATGTAGGACCTTTCCTAAATGGTCTCCCAGGGGCAATTTTCCAGCAAGATAATGCTCGTCCGCATACAGCAAGAGTTGCTCAAGACTTCCTACTTCATTTTCAGACTCTTCCATGGCCGGCCCGCTCCCCCGACTTATCCCCTATAGAGCATGTGTGGGATCAGCTAAAACGTCAGATGCCATCGTGTCACTCTGTGCGTGATTTGGAGTTGGCTGTTACAAATTTGTTGGCCCATTTGCCTCAGGACAACATCAGGCATCTAATCAACTCAATGCCGGACCGTGTGGCGGCATGTATTGCAGCTAGAGGTAGTCCAACGCGCTATTGAAGTTGCTCTGTATTTGTGTCCTTGCACACCCTGTATTCGTTCAATTGTCTTGATTTTAAGATCAAGTGAATCTCTCATCTGTATCATTATGTGTATTAAATTTCATTTCAATCCGATGCGTTCTTCTTGGGTCGCTATTTTCAATGTGCCTGAGTGTACTACAATAATGAACCGAAGCCCATTGAAATTAATTCAAACATCATTTTCGATTCAAAGTAATGAAATAAATTTCTAAATATTACTTTATCATCAGTGAAATGATAGTAATTTTGAAATTATTGTCTTGAAAAAGTATTCTTAATGTTGCCAATATAATTACTCGGTACTGGACACTAATATTTCAAATACATTTTACCGCAAAACCCCAATACACTTTTTTCCAAGTTCTCAAAACATTAAAGGTGAGCTAAAATTTTAGACGGAACTAGGAAATGTAGAAACTGTCATTTTAAGAATTATTAAATTTTAATTGAAATAGAGAATCAACCACTTTGAATCGCAATTTTTTTTTTTTTTTTTGAGAAAGAGATTTTATTCAAATATAATAGCAGTAGAGCAAAATTAATTTTCAACTCAAAATCCTCTATTCTTAGTTATTACAGTGAACTCTCACTTATACACCGCCTTATTTATGCGCCTTTTTCACTTATACGACGATTTTAAATAGTCTCAACACATTCCATAGCAAAATAATGATAGTATCATTCGTTAATGCGTCGCTCTAAAGATAAATATTTCATTTATGCGACAAATTTTCCCTCAAATGTTAAAAATTTAATTTATTTTCTTTAAAAAATAAGCATTTTTCTTCACTTTCCTCTTTAATCTTTCGCCTTTGTTGCTCACGGAAGGCATTTTTTCCGCATGAACTTGAAAACGGAGAGGAACAATTATCTATTATGCATCGTTTTAAATGGAATAGTATGTAATTAGGTATGCTACAAAATTTTGTTTTCTCTTTATCATCGTAGTTACTTTACAGTAATTGCCAAACCGTAGTAATATGTATCTTTTCTATAGAAACATTCTTATTCATACTCTCATTAGAACCTATTTTGCGTTTAAGTCCTTTAAATAGGCTTGTTCACTTATAGGTTTCTCTCGCTTATTCGCATTTTTCTGTTGGTCTCTTGGGCCGGCGCATAAGTGGGAGTTCACTGTATTATGTTTTCCAATCTTATACTTTTACTTTCTTCTATATCTAATATATAGAAGAAAGTATTGGTTTCGTGAAAATTTTCGAATGTCGAATTTTGACGGATTTGCACGTTTTGAGGTGCGCTGAATCCATTTCGACCATTTTTGGAAAATGCCTGTCTGTGTGTCTGCCTGTGTGTGAGTCTGTATGTGTGTGACCAGTTTTTGTGGCCGCGCTAGAGCAAAAACTACTGCATGAAATCGAACAAAAATTTTTGCACATATGTACCACCATGTGAACTGGTGCACCTGACTTTGTTTAGCGAATTCCTCCAAGGGGGGTGGAGCAATCGCACGTGTTCTGCGCGTGGGTGATTGCTATATCTCAGGAAGTAACCGGCGGAATCAAACGAAAATTGGTCCATAGGTAGACCCTACTGAGTACAGGTGCTGATTCAATTTGCGTGTCAATATCTTGAAGGGGGGTGGAGCAATCGCACGTGTTCTGCGCGGGGGTGATTGCTATATCTCAGGAAGTAACCGGCGGAATTAAACGAAAATTGGTCCATAGGTAGACCCTACTGAGTACAGGTGCTGATTTAATTTGCGTGTCAATATCTCGAAGGGGGTGGAGCAATCGCACGTGTTCTGCGCGGGGGTGATTGCTATATCTCAGGAAGTAACCGGCGGAATCAAACGAAAATTGGTCCATAGGTAGACCCTATTGAGTACAGGTGCTGATTCAATTTGTGTGTCAATATCTCGAAGGGGGTGGAGCAATCGCACGTGTTCTGCGCGGGGGTGATTGCTATATCTCAGGAAGTAACCGGCGGAATCAAACGAAAATTGGTCCATAGGTAGACCCTATTGAGTACAGGTGCTGATTCAATTTGTGTGTCAATATCTCAAAGGGGGTGGAGCAATCAAAAGTGCTTCTTTTGTCATTGCACCTGCTGTATCTCGGGAAATATTGCCGCGATTTGAATGAAATTTGGAATAACACTAACCCAATATAGAAGCAAGCATCGATTAAATTTTGGCGCCCATCGCCCCAGGGGGAGGGTGGGGTGATTTTTGCGCTTGGTCAACAATGCAAAAAATTAGTTCATTAAAAAATCGCTTTCGCGCTATTTAATTATCAAAACGTCTGAAAACTTTCAATGATTTGAAATTTTTTACTGTTGCCAATTTCTTTTTACTAACAAACAAAATGTTTGCAATTAATCTAAACAAGGCTTTTGCAATGATTTCCAATTTCGCTCATTAATTCTGCATTTGCAGGGATTTTTCGATAATTGGGAAATTGGAGCTGTCTCCAACTATTCGGGCGAGTACGTATTTTATTTTGTAACCGGAATTCATAAGATAGATATAGAAGAAAGTTTCGTGACGGCCACGACAGCTAGTTTTTAATTAAAAGAATATCAGAAAAGATACGTTTTGCATTTAATCAAGGCTTTAAGAATATAAAGCTAAATTTAGAAACGTCAAATTTTGCTACACAGTTTAATTTTAAGAGAATATAGTCTGATTGAGGATAATGGCTTGAGCATATATAAATTTCTGTCATTACACATTTTGTTTTTACTACTTTTTGGCAAATATCAAGCATCTACGTCCATATCCGACAGAAGCATATCTCGCTGAGTATTAAATGACTGGTTTTAAATCAGCTTTTGTACGTTTTTGATTAGATTTAGAAGCTATTTAGATCTGTCTATTGAGTACAAATAATAAAACTAACTCCTTTTGTTGTTCAGCAAAGCAGAAACTGGCTATTAGAGTGAATGAAAAGATTTTGATAAGGAAATGAAGAGGCTCTTAATTTCTCACCTTAACTGTTATCAAAGTAAAACTGAAATGTCTGTTAATTGAATTGGCGCAAATATTTTTACTTTAATCTGTGTTGCAATAGTATATTGTTACGTGTAAAGCGCAAGTCAAGAAATATTTTAATGATGTCACAGTTCTTGCGAAAACGCAGCAAATTTATTTACAAATATTTTCGCAAGAAAATCGTTATTAATTACTAAAATATCCATGCAATCAGAAAAATATCAGTTCTTGTTGTTATCTTGTGCAAGCTAGAATCTGTTGTCTTGTGCAAGCTAGAATGGCGATTTGGAATACGCTGCTTCAACCACCGTACTGTCCAACCTCGAAAGGCACGCCTGGCAGTCATGAACGTTTCCATTTGAAAAAGGGGTGATAGGTTAGGAGACGCAACTATTGGTGCTTTCATTTTTTACTTCCTGGTTGAATGGTTATTTGCATTTTCCCCCTGTTTTGAGAAAATCAGTAGAGACCTCGGGAGTGCGCAAATGCAATGAAGGTCGACGATAAAAGATTAGACAGTAACTACAACAGCAAAAAAGTGTTTATATCCAAATTGGCCAAAACACTAAGTAAAAATCCCCGGTTCAATTCCAGGTGCCCCTGTTGCGTGCATATATGAGAGAGCATATGAGAGAGGTTCATAAGAGAGAGCATTATATGCTCTCTCTTATGAACCAACATCTATAACAGCATATTTCTAGGGTGCAAAGTGTACATTGTTTTGCATGGATGTGAATACAATTTTCTGCTTTTTCCTGGAGAGGTAAGTGTAATTCTTTATAGTCTCACACAAATTCATAGCTAAATTAGTAACATCTGCACTTCATCCTGAAAGAGCAAGGACACTTTTACCGCGAAGTTACGAACTCTTTTAAAAATTATAGTCTAAGGATTATGTTTGCTGTAGTCAACCATCTGTCTTGGGAAAGCTTTCTTGGACTTCTGTTTCATAACTTTTTGGCTATTTTCCCAGTCAAAACTGCCTTGCTCATCTCATGAAGTTACTGTTGCTCAGTACTTAAATCATTTTTATTGTAACCATCGATCTGATTAATGACAAATTCTATAGGTTCATATTGAACTGATCTGAAAGTATAACATGTTGTTTAGCTTCGTCCAACAGGCTCAAAAAATCACTTCGGTGCACTGGTAGGTCCATTAGGTCCATCTGGCTTCTGCAAAAAATGCCGCAAATTAAGTTCATTCAAATGTAATTGGCAAATATCCCATTACAGAGGTCTACCAAGTTTTCTTCCAGTTTCCATATTAAGATTTGTATTTTCCTGTCTTTGTAGAGCATCTATCAAAACCAATGCAAACAATTTCCTACGCAAAGAAACAATTTGTTGTTCCTGACTTGTCTAAGAAATGTAAATGTGCATTCTCATTGGTTGGAAGCAAGGGGAGCGCGGGTGGCATCCAAAGTGCGGCCACTTCCTCGTGGTGAGTCCTGGGTAATTTCAATGAGCAAGCCATAGCGTTGAGTAGTTCAAAGAACCAACAAAATGATTAAGAAAATGTTTTAAGGCACTTAAAGTAAATATTGAGTGGAAATATTAAATTATAAAATTTCTGCTCAATATTGAAAATATCGGAAATTTCGGAAAATTTGATGAACTTTGGACTTAATGCGCAGACTGAAATCATAATCTAGAATGGTTTTAAAAAATTCCTTGTATATTTCAAACCTTTTTCTTCCATTTAATAACTACCTGTCTCTAGTTTTATCATTTGCAATATTTTAAAAAAAAAATTGAAAAATCTAAAAAAAATCAAAAATTTCAAAACTTTAGGCCAAATGCGCAGACTAAAGATGACGTCGAATACGTGAAATATTTTACAGAATTGCTACTTAGCCTCATTCACAGTAAATGAAAGGTACCCGTTTACGAAAATCAAAAATTCATTTTTTTCGCTCCACCCTAAT
>JAXGGA010006964.1:62500-65899 GCA_038373865.1 Uloborus plumipes
GTTGTAAATGTTATTTTAATTGAAAAAAAGGATATACATACGCAACAGGGGGCACCCGGGTTTGAACCGGGGACCTCTCGATCTGCAGTCGAATGCTCTACCACTGAGCTATACCCCCACATGAACCAAGCAAAATTGCTTTTTTTAATCCATAGCCAGTATTCAATTTAAAAAAAATAAACGCTAAATGATGTAGGCTGAAAAAAGTTGTATATGTAATCTTCATTAAAAAGTGGATTTACAAACGGAACAGGGGGCACCCGGGTTTGAACCGGGGACCTCTCGATCTGCAGTCGAATGCTCTACCACTGAGCTATACCCCCATACGATCCAAACAAAAGTGCTTTTTTTCATCTATAGCCAGTATTCAATTTAAAAAAAATAAATGCTAAATGATGTAGGCTGAAAAAAGTTGTAAATGTAATCTTCATTAAAAAGTGGATTTCCAAGCGGAACAGGGGACACCCGGGTTTGAACCGGGGACCTCTCTATCTGCAGTCGAATGCTCTACCACTGAGCTATACCCCCACATGAACCACACAAAATAGCTTTTTTTAATCTATAGCCATTTTACAATTTAAAAAAAATTCACGCTAAATGATGTAGGCTGAAAAAATTTGTAAATGTAAGCGGATTTACAAACGGAACAGGGGGCACCCGGGTTTGAACCGGGGACATCTCGATCTGCAGTCGAATGCTCTACCACTGAGCTATACCCCCACATGAACCAAACGAAAGTGATTTTTTTTACAACAGCCAGTATTCAATTTTAAAAAAATGACAAGTTAAATAATGTAGGCTGAAAAAAGCTGTAATTGTAATATTAAATGAAAAAATAATATACATACGGAACAGGGGGCACCCGGGTTTGAACCGGGGACCTCTCGATCTGCAGTCGAATGCTCTACCACTGAGCTATACCCCCACATGAACCAACCGAAAGTGATTTTTTTTTCATCAATAGCCAGTATTCAATTAAAAAAAAAGACAAGCTAAATAATGTAATCTGAAAAAGTTGCAAATGCTATCTTATTTGAAAAAAGAATATACGTACCCAACAGGGACACCCGGGTTTGGACCGGGGACCTCTCGATCTGCAGCTGAATGCTCTACCACTGAGCTATACCCCCATATGAACCAAACAAAAGTGCTTTTTTTAATCTATAGCCAGTATTCAATTAAAAAAAATAAACGCTAAATGATGTAGGTTCAAAAAAGGTGTAAATGTAATCTTCATTAAAAAGTAGATTCACAAACGGAACAGGGGGCACCCGGGTTTGAACCGGGGACCTCTCGATCTGCAGTCGAATGCTCTACCACTGAGCTATACCCCCACATGAACCAAACAAAATTGCTTTTTTTAATCTATAGCCAGTATTCAATTTAAAAAAAAATGCACGCTAAATGATGTAGGCTGAAAAAAGTTGTAAATGTTATTTTAATTGAAAAAAAAGGATATACATTAGGGTGGAGCGAAAAAAATGAATTTTTGATTTTCATAAACGGGTACCTTTCATTTACTGTGAATGAGGATAAGTAACAATTCTGTAAAATATTTCACTTTTGCGACGTCATCTTTAGTCTGCGCATTTGGCCTAAAGTTTTAAAATTTCTGATTTTTTTTGAATTTTTCAAAATTTTTAAAAAAATATTGCAAATGATAAAACTAGTGACGGGTGGTTATTAAATAGAAGAAAAAGGTTTGAAATATACAAAGAATTTTTTAAAACCATTTTAGATTATTATTTCAGTTCGTGCATTGCGCTCAAAGTTCATCAAATTTCCCAAAATTTCTGATATTTTCGACATTTTTTAACTCAGTATTTCCTCTCAATATTCACTTGAAGTGTCTTCAAACTTGTTTTTATTCATTTTGTTATTACTTTGAACCCTGCAACTCTTCGCTAGCTCATGTGGAACTACCCAGGACTCACCACGAGGAGGTGACCGCACTTCTAGTCCTACACGTGAACCCTTCCTTCCAACCAATGCAAGCACGTATTTACATTTCTTAGATACGTCTTTCACAGTTAAATTGTTCCTTTGTGTCGTAAATTGATCAAATATTTCTGTCAGATATCCTCGTTTTTACTAAACTTTTTCTTTTCCTGTGATTACATACCAATTTTGAAGAGCTTGTGACCTATTCGACAGCTCTTTCAACTGATTGAGTCTTGAATGGCAGTTTAAAAAGAGCGCATTCAGAAATCATATTTAAATTCTCAGCTTCCATAATCTTTGTAAATATTGTGTTGTTAAATTACCTGTAAAAGGTAGCTTTGTAATTTCCACATCATGGCAAGAAATCATATCGATGTATACTGACTTTTGATTTATGTATGTAATGTATGAAAATAGATTTTTGTCTATTTTTGGGATCTGAAGCGTTCTTACTTGTTTGCTTGTTTGTTTTCTAGATTGAGCGTTTATAATACGATTTAAAACAAGTTTCTTTATATGCTCTCTCTTATGAACTAACCAGATTATTTCCCGGCGTTGCCCGGGTGCTTATTAATACAACATAGCTCTAAAAAATATTTGAATGAATTCTATCCACATGGGAATATAAAAACTTATTTCATGCTAAAAAGAAATAGTTGAGCCTTAAATGGATAATTCATTGTTGATCGTAATCTTTGTAGGAAAATACTCCTATTTAAATGTGTTACATTTTATCAATTTGTGTGCTTAAAGTCTTATCTCTATTACTCTATCTATTCAAAATTATAAGAAAATGGCCATTTTGAGACAAAAGATTTGAATTTTGGGCTTTTTGGATTTTTTTTAAATTTCAAAACCCCTGCCTATGTGAATTCTAATGCATCAGGGAACCTCTGTGCCAAGTTTGTTGAAAATCCGACGAAAACTGGATTTGTATAAGGAACAAACATACATACATTTGATAACAGCATATTTCTTGGGTGCAAAGTATACATTGTTTTGAATAGATGTGAATACAATTTTCTGCTTTTTCCCGGAGAGATAATCTTTAAAATCTCACACGAATTCATAGCTAAATTAGTAACGTCTGTACTTCATCCTAAAAGAGCAAGGACACTTTTACCCGCGAAAGTTATGAACTCTTTTAAAAATTATAGTCTAAAGATTGTTTGCTGTAGTCAACATCTGATTAGGAAAGCTTTCTAGACTTCTGGTGTCACATTTTTTTTTGTGTCACATTTTGCAAAAATATTGCAAAATGATAAAAACTAGTGACGGGTGTTATTAAATAGAAGAAAAGGTTTGAAATATACAAAGGATTTTTTAAAACCATTTTAGATTATTATTTCAGTTCGTGCATTGCGCTCAAAAGTTCATCAAATTTCCCAAAATTTCTGACTATTTTCGACATTTTTTTTAATCAGGGATTTCCCCCCAATATTCCATTGGGAAATTCTT